>JAHBBA010000043.1:0-67417 GCA_018806925.1 Skeletonema costatum | reverse complement strand
GATAGATAGATTATTTTAGTAGCTACTCTCCTAGACCCGAGGATCCAGTAGGACGTAAAGGAGAGTAAACCGATACCATCAATCAACGCCGCAGGCGTCTCTGCTAAGATAGAATACATTACAGTGAAGTTAGAAATATTAGAAGTGATTCAAAAATAATGTGTGTTACGCGGCAATGTTACGCAATGTAACACAGAGCTCACAGCCCATCAAATTCACAGCCATCACTGCTGCCGAATGCCGACGTCTCCATCCATCCAATAAACTGAGTGTTCGTTTATCCGTTGGAGGACTCGTATTCTTTACCACACTACGCACGCAATATTATTAGGCTGGTTAGTTCTCCTACGCATATTGTATACGCCTTTCTTATATTCATCATTTGCCTACACGCACAGATGATACGGTCACCGCTTTCCATCATACTATTCGTCACAATAATGAAGCACATCACTGCTCTGGCAACAACACGTGCGATCATCGACAGCTCAAGGAGAACTGCTTTCAGAAAGTGGTGCAAATGCATATTCTTCAAATCGGGCCCATAAATGTTCCTCTTGCAGTAAGTGTACTTTGGCATGATCAGCTGAGAATTCAAGAACTCGTTGCCATTGGATGGGCTATACAATCAACCAATACAATTTTAGCTTTGCGTACAAATATCGCACTTTTCAGCAGTGCACAGACTGATGGCTAATGATCTAAGCAAATTCACCGTTGCTGAATTGAAAGTGAAACTAAAAGAGAAGGGCCTACCTACATCTGGTCTCAAGGCTGAATTGGTAGAACGTCTCGCTACTGCAGGAGGCAGTAGTAGTACACAAACTCAAAGTCCCAAAAAGAGTGCTGCTCCTGGTCCAAAGAAGCCGAAACAATCTGCAAAGCGAAAAATTGTCATCAATCCGAATTGGAAGACAGAATTCAATGTAAAAGCACTTGGAAAAATGAGTTCAAACAACTTTGGCCAAGAAGGAAGGCTTTAATGAAGCAACCGCCTACTATGCCGATGATGCAACATTCGAGGATGACTTTCTAGAGGAAGATTATAACTTTGATGACGACGATTTAGAATCTGACGGCGACGATGACATTCCCGACTTTGGCAATGCAGGCCAAAGTATGGAGGAAAGGCTTGCAGCAGCTAAACAAGACCAAATGACGGGACGTGTTTCAGTACCCAAGTCATTAGATACCTTTTCACAAGAAGTTAGTTTTGAAGATTTACAGAAATTGGGATTCCGCAAAGAAGTTAATCCATTTGGCAACGATGAGACTCCCAGGAGAGATCAGTTCAAGATCATTTCAGGATCCATGGCTTGTTCCGGATGCGGTGCCAACTTCCAAAAGAAGGACAACATGCGTCCAGGTTTCTTGCGGAAGATAAATTCGACATACAAACAAAGCTGAGCAAAATTGAAGAGGTTCAGAAGATGCAAGAAAAGGCAGAATCGGCAGATTGGAGTCCAGAAGATGAAGTAGAGTGGCTGCTTCGGGAAGGCGAACCAGATAGTGAAGACAGTGAGGAGAATATGCTAAACATGAGTGTAGATGAAATGGCAGAGATGCAGGGACTCGACCTTGACGTTCTAACAAAGAAGAAGGTTCTTTGCAAGCGCTGTCATGGGCTTCAGAATTTTGGAACAGTAGAGCAGAAGTTGCGTCCTGGCTGGACAGATGAACCTATGCTTTCGCAAGAAGAGTTTCGTAAGCTGTTGCTTCCTTTGCGTCAAAAGAATGCTGTTATACTTGCCTTGGTCGACTTGTTCGACTTCAGCGGGTCTGTGCTGCCAGAATTAGATGAGATTGCTGGCGACAATCCCGTCATTCTTGCAGCCAACAAAGCTGACCTTCTTCCATCTGAGATGGGGCAAGCACGCGCGGAGAATTGGGTACGCCGCGAACTGGAATATCTGAACGTACAATCCATTGCAAATATTGGAGGCGCTGTCCGATTAGTTAGCTGCAAGACCGGTTTTGGCGTCAAGACCAATGATGGAGAAGGCGAAGAACCTTGCCGAAGAGATGGACGCTGATATTTACGTTGTAGGTGCTGCGAACGCGGGCAAGAGTACTCTTGTAAATTACTTGCTGGACGAGAATAACCCTATGAGGAAGGAAGGCTTTAAAGGGAAGAAGAGAGCTGGAAATGCCAACAAGTGGAAAGGGTCAGTGACAACTTCACCGCTTCCCGGTACGACACTTAAATTCATTAGAATTGAGTTGGGAAAGGGAAGAGCTCTGTTTGACACACCAGGTTTGTTAGTTCCTGGGTGTCTCACCGAACGACTAACTCCGGAAAGAGCTCAAAATTGTAGTCCCAAAGAAGTGAGTAGATTTTCATCTGGCTTGCATGCATTATTTTCATTTTGATTCATGTCACTCACTCTTTACTTACTTTGTCGTCAATCTCACAGGAGAGTGGAACCAATAACGTTTAGAGTAGCGTCGGGAAAGTGTGTTCTTGTAGGTGGACTTGCAAAGGTTGAGCTTATTGGGGATAGCAAACCATTCCTCTTTACCTTCTTTGTTGCCAACGATATCAAGCTGCATCCAACAGATTCTGAAAGAGCTGATGAGTTCACTTCAAAGCATGTTGGAAAAATCCTGACACCTCCCTTGGAGCCAGGCCAGGAGCGGTTGGAAGAAATTGGCGAATTTGAATACCATGAAATAGATGTAAAAGGTGAGGGGTGGAAGCAAGCTGCCGCAGACATCACACTACGTGGCCTTGGATGGGTCGCAGTCACTGGAGCAGGAGTGGCAAAAGTGAGAATTGGCGTGCCAAAGGGGATTGGTATTACCGTTCGACCTCCGCTAATGCCCTTCGATGTATGGGAGGCTACTGCAAAATATACCGGGGGCAGAGCTGTCAGAAAGAGTACCAAGTCGAGGAGCGGAAAGAGGCGTAAAGGTGTTGGCAGAAGCTAAATAAAACTTGTTAACATGTAACACAGGAATCTAGAGCTCGATTTCGTCGATATGTTCATCAGTTTCATCAGTATTATAAACAGACTGCCTCTGCCTCTTGGCCTTGCACTGTCTCGTCTTCAGCCACACTGCTTTCTTCGTCGACGGCTGCTTCTTTAGTCACAATGTTTTCTTCTATAACTTCCTGCTCCACTACCACTACTAGCTCCTCGGGACCTGCGTCTTCAGGCTCTTCTACACTATCGATCGTTGGGATCGTACTTTCTACTCTCTTCGCTTCCACTTCAGCTTGAGGAGTGACCTCCTCTGGACTCACAGCTTCTTTTGGTTTTGGACTCATCACTTCATCTTGACTGTCTTGATCTGGACTCTTTTCATCAACAACGACCGACTCACTGACTTGGAGGTGTATGATTCAAGTTTCTTCAATATGGAGGAAAACCCAATTCGACACCAGCGTTCAGACGGCCCTCGTCCTTTGCTTGCCCTACACGCGTCAGAAGCTAAGGATGCCATACTAGTTGTTTCTTCATTGGAGCACAGTTTAACACAAGCCTTGTCGAACGCTGCCTTCTTTCCGTTTTGGCAAGACTTGTAGACGGCGGGAGTAGGATTGATTGTTAAAGCCGGATTACAGGTATGAGTTTCAGAGAGTAATTCATGTCGGATTCCTTTACATGTTATTTTGCAGTCCGCCGATGAAGAAATAGCTCGTCCAAATTGGGAGAGGACCAAGGCGACAGAAATGAGCTTCATAATTACTTTGGGGATTTGTTCAAGGAAAGATAAACAACAAAGCGGCAAGGTATCGTACCGACCAATGCAAACAAGTTAAACGAATCGAAGATGCGTATTCAACTTCAACAAGGGATCAACTCAAGAAGGGATGCAATGAAGGGATTCAACTCATCTCAACTCAACTCCTCAATGGACGGCGCCAAAAATTAAATTTATTGGGGTCAGGAGATACAAGATCATAGCCAGGGGTGTCCAGGGTATCCAATGCATCAAGAAGGAAGCAAAGTTGTATATAGGACGTCCGCATACGCAGTCCCTTTTCTCCAGTCGCGTTCTCAGCTCAGACGCATGACGTCTTGACTCGACTCACTTCATGTCATTCCTCGTGCAAAATATCCATTCAATTCTCTCTAATCACACCAACCCAATCCTCCTCAAAAGCCAGCCACGCTGCTTTGCATCAACATGAAATTCAACCTCTCGTTAGTGGCAGTGTGCCTCGCCAAATCGGCTGCAGCTTTTTCTTCTCAAGCACTTCCTCCTGGCGTTGTAAACTTGTCCTCTTCCGCTCAACGAGATGTGTTTACGATGGCCGACTGGGCTGCGTCGTTTGGCGTGCAGCAAGCAGAAGGATTGCAACTCACCAGCTATGATGGACAAGACTATTTTGCTGCTACTCAACAAGACATTCCAGCGGGTACTTGTGTGATGTACGTCCCTAGCGACGTTGTATTATCAAGTTCGCAAGCAGCACAAGAATTCGGTGGTGCTCTTGGTGATGCAGAAAACCAACTATCAATGGCTGGATTGCAAGAGAAGATCCCCCTATTCCGGTTGTTCATGAAAATTCTAGTTGAATATGGAAAGGGAGAGGCTAGTCCTTGGTACACGTGGTTGAACTCTCTGCCTCGCATATACAACACTGGAGCATCGATGACGTATGCTTGCTTTGACTGTCTTCCTCCCTATGCAGCGTGGCTTGCTCTCACAGAAAGACAAAACTTTGTGAATTTTCAAAAGGCTTCAAAGTATGCTCCTATGAATGAGGAAATCGTGAGCAATGTGACCATACTAAAGTGGGCATACAACGTGGCACTGACTAGATCTATTGATTGGTACGGAGAACGATACATTTCTCCAATGGGAGACATGTTCAACCATGGAACAGAAACAGAGGCGGAGATTAGTTATGATGAAAATGGAAACTGTATGGTGTATGCGACTACTGATGTATATGCAGGAAGCCCATTACGAGTGAGCTATGGAGATCCCACTAACCCAACTCCTCTGTTTGCTTCCTATGGATTTTTAGACGAAACTTCACCAGCAACATTTTGTAAGGTTATGCACATGAAAGATGAAATGGAGGAGCTCGGTTACACATTTGCAGACTTGCTCTTCTACAAGGACACAGGTGACATTTCTCCGCAGGTTTATGATGTTGCACTTTATTACGTGCTAAAAAAGAGCGACCCAAGTCTTGCAGATGGATTCTACCAGACAATGATGAGTGGCGACGAGGCCGCCAAGAGTCAATACCACGAACAATACTGGCAGTACACTAAAGAAGAAATGCAAAAGCATGTAGATGGTACGCTTAGAGACCTTGACAAGTGGTCTACAAAGGCGAATGGTTATGATCTGAACACCCACCCCAGAGTACCATTGATTCTGGCACAGTGAGTATTATTTGCTGAATTGACATGATACGCTTCTTCATTTTGATTATTTTGCTAACAAGAACAATGTTTAATCTTTGCAGCAATGATTTTGTCAAGGAGACATTCCTCAACGTCAAAAACAACTTGGACTACATGTAAGCAAGCGCTTTCTCTTGGAAGCAAGGTAGGTTGTTAAGTGAACATGAAGGTTAGGACAAAAGCTAGGACACAGTAGAAATGCTCCAATCAGCACACAAGATAGAGGTAACTAATATAAACTATTGTAGCAATTGATTCGCTATCCAAAAGACAGACCTACAAAATATTTGATTGAAACTGGCTCTTCGCTCGTGGATTGCTGGAGTTCATCTAAAGAAGACTCCCAGTATCTCCGTGTTGTGTACCCCACGAAAAAATCTAACGTGCTCCATGATGAAAATGACCGAAGCTACAAGCCGCGCGTTGTAAAGAAGCCACTCATACTAACCACAGCATTGTTCGTAGACACAAGCTCTACTTCGTTCCTCCCGATTAACAATAATACCAGCAGACGCTACCGCAGCATCACCAAAAAATGAGCGAGGGCACATCATCAGCGGGAGCGTCCGCCGCTGGCAAAAAAGCCGGCGGTACACTGGCCCCACTTGCAAAATATAAGCTCGTCTTCCTCGGCGATCAATCTGTTGGTAAAACTTCGATAATTACAAGATTTATGTACGATAATTTTGACAGACATTACCAGGCAACCATTGGTATTGATTTTCTTTCCAAAACGATGTATCTAGAAGACCGCACCGTTCGGCTGCAGCTTTGGGACACGGCGGGGCAGGAACGTTTCCGCTCTCTTATTCCCTCCTATATTCGCGATTCTAGTGTGGCAGTAGTTGTTTATGATGTTACCAACAGAGCGTCATTCCTTAACACATCAAAATGGGTTGAAGACGTCCGTGCCGAGCGGGGGAATGATGTCGTCATTTGTCTTGTGGGGAACAAAACTGATCTTGGTAATGATAAGCGTCAAGTTTCAACAGAAGAGGGTGAGGAGAAAGCCACGAAAGATGGTCTGCTTTTCATGGAGTGTAGTGCCAAGGCGGGGTACAATGTAAAAAGTTTGTTTCGAAAGTTGGCTACTAGTTTGCCGGGAAGTCCGGACGCAGCAAATGGGGGCGCAGCTGGAGCTGGGGGTGGGGCGAGCGGATCCAATGTCATTGATATTAAGTTGTCGCAAGCACCTGCAAACTTGGACGAAAGCAGCAGTTGTGGATGTTAATATTCAGCGTTTATTTGTATCTAAAGTTTTGAGAATTAGCCTACAATAATGGAAAGGAGTGGAAGTAGCTTGCGCGGTGTGATGAAAAGAAGTTGTGTGGGCTTTACGTGTCTGCCATCATTACTGCAATAAACTTTCCGTCGAGTTCAAAAGGGTGGAATAGGAAAACAATCTGTGCACCTGAAGGCTCTGAAAGTAATAGGCAGGCCCAATCTGCACATTAATTATCTATGTTAGAATCACGAAGGGGTTGTCTTATGAATGATTTTATTTTTATGTTGCACCTCTTCTATATAGTATGGTCGCGTCTGATCTGTGACCGGTGGCAGTTTCCATTAATCTGACATTTCGTGAGGTTCCACAATCTTGTCAATTATTGAGTAGCTCCTGAGAAACTGGAGCGAAAAGATATTATGTGAGTTTAGATAAGTAGAGCGAAGTGATAAGAGCAATACAATGAGGGACTTACTTCAGCATCATATTGTGGGAACTGGGAGACTAGATAGTCAGCACGCATGTTTCGTTGCCAATTGAAGTAGGGTCGAACCCCAAGATTTGTAGCTGTGAACGTGCAAATTGCATACAAAGGAGGAAGAAGGATATTTGACCCAATATTGGCTCCATCCAGGACCAACTTGCAGACCCGACCTCTAGCATTCTTTCAAGATCTTCCAGCGGAGGCATTTCTGCAGTCACAAACTTGTCATTGAACCAGTTGACCGTACTGAGATCGAACACACAGTGGCACACTTAGTATTCCTCCAGTGAAGGCCGCTCCAAATCCCGTGTAGAATGGCAGAGCATATATTTGCATTCCTCTGCGGTTTGTTTCGGCAATCTTCTTGAATATCTTCATCGCATCGTCGTATTCAATCTGATCAACCACCATTATGTCTCTCACAATGCATTCACGACACGCTTCTGGGATCTGCATCTCCGCAAATTGCAGAATTTGTTCGTTTGTCATGGATGCAAATGTTTTAGGGAGAGCTTTAGCATATTGCAATGTAGGCTTGCCATCCTTAAAACTATCTGGTGGGGTTGGCACATTAGTAAATGACCTAGGGATATTGAAATTATGCTTGGTTGATGCCTTCCTTGCAATGGAAGATGTCTTGGAGAGCAACGCTCGAGATGTGTGGAGGAGACTCTGTGTGAAAAAATCGATACCATGAGATGATGTGTGCACAAAAGCAAGAGACGTGCCGAAAAACAGAGTAAACTCACCATTTTTCACTGAGGTGCAGATAATTTATCTGATAAAAGAGTAGTAGATGTTGGTCGCAGATAATTTATTTAATGAGTGTATCGGCGGGGAAGCAAAGAATAGCAAAGCAAGAGCAAACAGCCAAGATCTGCTTGCCAAGAACAAAATGGAAGATTTTGGCGACGCCAGCCGACAGCACGATATCGAACTGGTTGAAGTATCTAGAGAGGCGCAGCGGCAAGCTTCGGCCACAGGAAAAATGAAAGAGCCGTACAATAGAAGACACGCCGTATTAATTCCGACGTAGAAAAACCAATGCTATTTTTTGCTCTCGACCATGAAGATCCTTTCACTCATAACACACATCTTTTGTGCTTATACACCCTTTACCACCACACAACATCCAGCAACCAGCAACCAGCTACCATTTTCTTGAGGCATCGTTGGCTGTCCTATGATAAGAATAATGATCATCTGTCTTCTTCTTGCCAGCAGCATAACGCATGTTTTGGCGTTCAGCCCTAATCTGAATCAAGCACAATCATATTCTCCTCATTTGGGAGCGAGGCTTGTCACCGGACGGGCGTCAACGAAACTGAACAATGATACCGACGAAACAAGAAGATCGATTCTATCTCAAACTCTTCTATCTACCTCATTGTTGATCCCATCTTTTGCAAACGCTGCATCAGTTCCAGTTCAACGTGCTGTAGGATCCGGAGAAAAACGATGCCGTGAAGAGGGCAATTGCCTTGAGACATTTGAGCTCGATGGTGCTGTTGGCTGGAATTGGGGAGGCACAGAACGATGTGACGCTTCGGACCCTAATTGCGGTCCCGACGGAAGGGTAAGGGAGGAACCTTTAGTTGGTAAAACCGGTGCCTGACTTGGGAAGCTTCGAAATTACTCATGTAATCGATCTTACGTTGAACATCGGTTCTGGGAGCAATGCCTACATAGAGACACTCAAAATGGGTTTGTATGGCAACAACTGCCCTGGGCTTGTAAACGAAATGGTTGATATGTGCGGAAAAGGTGGTCTTGTCACCAGCAAGAATCTGTTGCTTGGAGCCCCAGTCCGCATCGGTGGATATGGAGCATTGACTTACATTAAGCCAGATGAACGTTTGGAATTTGGGGTTGCCAGTCAAAAGGTTGCATACGCCAAATCTATCAGAAAAGCAAAGGCACCTGACGAGTTCGTGCCACAACCTAGGCCAAGTGGAGAGCGGCTTGAACTTGCGAGATCCGAGTCCATCGGCAAGACAACATGATGCAGCTGGGTTGATTTCAGTGCCCAAAGAGGGTATTGGATATGGTACTTTCCTTTCTGGAAGCGATGATGAAGCATACAGCAACGCATTTCAAATTACTGCCGCGGCAGCGCCTGACATGGACAAGGCTGGTAGAAAGGTTATTGGGCAATTGCTAGATGCAAAATCAATGGATGCTTTGGCTCGCCTGGCTGGTTGTCCAACAAGAAAGTTATTACCTACACAAACAGGCGGCTCTCCCTTATTCAAAATGGCTGTAGATGAAAGTGTAGTGATTGCAAAGTCAGATTTGGCACCAACAGAATAGCTTTGTACAAACAGAGACTATGTGTAAACAGATGATGTATATATCTAACCATCACAAAGTTATAGTATTTACACATTACATCGCCGTCTTCAATCACGCAGTTCACGAAATTATTCGGAAGTCTTTCTTATCAATAACATCATCGTCGTTGTAATCCAATATGTCGAACAAGAACTCGATCTCTTTCTCCCTTATACTCTCCGGATCACTAGCGAATATCTTTTCTCTGAATGCTTCTCTCGTGATGGGCTTGGGATCAGAAAGCAACATCTCGAACGAAAGATCAAGCTAAGTAAATGACAAGTGAGCAACAAAAATCTTGTAAGCAATAATGAGTACAATAGACAATGGTAACATAGACGTCACACTTGTACTTACTGCGGGCATGTCTCCAAGTGCTCTGTTCATGATTTCAATTTCATGCAGTTTTTCAATGGTTCTTTTCTTTGTTCTAGACCCATCGATGTATGAATAGCATGCTACTGTAAATGCAAAACCAACCATGCATGAGCTTGCCACGATGATGTTGAATATTCCATCTGCATCTTCCAAACCGTTTATCACATTCATACCAAAGAATCCCCGCTACGGCTGTACCAAACCCCATAGAGATTGCTCCCATTGACAGATAGAGATTCATCCGAATCATCCTATTCCGGTATGCATCCAATTGCAAAGCCATCATATCTTGTTTACTCTGGACTCTTTGTAGCAAGTACCCAATCTCCAGTAAAACTGACTTGAGTTGCCTTGCATACTCCTCTAACAACAATTCAACTTTCTCGTGCGATTCAACTGGTAATACTTCATTCCTTGCTTGAGCATTCGCTTTCTCAGTTAGAAGTAGACTTATCATATCCTCGTCGTTGGAGAGAAGGTCTGTGATGCAATTCAAAGCTCCTTTGCAATTCATTTCTGATGCATAATATTATGAGTTGAAGCTCCATTTAAAGTACACATGATCCAAGAGTAATCGGACTTACCAAATCTTTGTAATGAATCCTTCACTGGAACTAGCTTGTGGAGTCCCGAAGGAGAAAACGCTTCATTCGCAGCACGGACCATGAGTGAGTTTACCTGCAATTGATAGAACACAATATCATATCAGCAACGATACAACTATTGTAACCTGATAGAGCTGCACTTTCATAACTTACAATTGGCTCGTATAGTCTGACACGGCGCAAGTACATTGTGCAAACTTCCCTAATAATCTCTTCAACCATGTTTAACTCAAAGTGATTTTCATTCTTCTTGTTTCCTTGAGCAGAGAAGAGTATCTGTCCATCCCTAAATGTGAATCCGTTTTTACAATGCAAGCTTTTGTTGATCCTCATTGCATGTTGCTGATTTGTTGGTCTATGAGCATCAAAGAGTAGTGCCTTTTCCCTTGTCACAACTGCACGCAAACATCCAAACGAGACTACTATTTCTGATCCACGCGGGAGGATAAACCAAGGATGGATCTTTACATTGGCTGAATAGTGGCTCATTAACGACCTTTGTTTTCGGTAAGCAGCATCCCCAATACTTGTTAGTGATAGAGAGAAGAAGTCACGAGGATAGGTCCCTGGTGCTTCCTCTAGAATCTCTTGGAGTTTCAGATTGTTCAATTTGACCCCCTCCTCTGAATTTGGAGTTATCAATGCCACTGCATACACATCATTATTTATCATTGAAAAGTTACTACTGATATCTCCAGTGCCTGCATCAGTGATATCAACATTGTCGCTGAAATATCGTGGATGAATATTATTGTACAGTTGTGTTCTCGATATCGGCCGACAATTGGAATCGGCAGTAGAGATCAAATTAGTATTGGATGAAAAGACACTCAATTGAGGGACTCTGCTATGGCCGCCGCTCCTCGCAAAGGTGCGAGCCAGTGCTCTCATTGATCTAGTGGTTTGCATTGCCATCTGTGATTCTTATTACTTCTGCAGCATGAAGAGATGGGCAGGACAGCACTAATCGATCAGCAACAGAATAACGGCAGGCCGACGGCGGCTGTCGGATTGACGTCGATCAAGTATTTGCTTTTGATGGTGGGCTAATTATGAGTGTAGAAGTTATGCGTAGCTCCTTTTTGATTGACACCAACATCCAAAATGGACTCAGAGATTTGGAAATTGGCAGCGGGGCTAGCATAGACATCATTCAGCCCTAACCCAGGCAGTATATTTACAGGCGACGGCACCACTAACAGAAGACCATACCATCAATAATGCATGAGCCACTGTCCGAGCTAAAGGTAGCAGATTCTACCTTCCTCGCATTTGTGTGCTGCACAGGTGATGTTGACACATATCTTGACGAAATAAAGAAACAACATCCCAAGGCGGCTCATATACCTTACGCTTCTTCATCATTGTCCAATGGAGGCGATCGTTGCGATGACGATGGTGAGCCAGATGTTGCTCTTATCGGTGATTCTCTGCTCAATGAGTTGAAACTTTACAAAAAGCAATTGCGGAGGCAGAGTACAATGAGAATTAGTGGTGGCAAAACTTTGTTGGATGTGGAGGAAGATGAACGAATGTCTTGTGGTGGAACACCTGTTGCCAATGCAGTCGTTATTGTGCGGTATTTTGGTAAGCAGTTACTTGGCGTTACTTGTGGGAGATTGCAAGATCTATACCTCAGAGCAGCAAGGATTGCACTGCATAGACAACTACACGGACTAAGTAAGCCATTTGTGGAGGCATATCGGTTTGACAAAAATGACAATTGGAAAAATATCTACGGATTGGGTGCAGGCGATACCGAGCTCATTTTGGATGTGGTCCCTACTGGTTACAATGGTGACAATGGTGATGACAAGAACAACTCTGAATCCATTGTTCAAAGGTTAATGAAGGAGTTGGAGTGGGAAGGGATGGTGGGGGCCAAAAATGAAATGCTACCACGACTTCAGAATCTTCAAGCTGATCTTCCCATCGTAGGTGAAAATTCAGCTGAATATCTCATTCCAATATATCGCTATCCGGGCAATTATTCAGGGACGGAGTGGCCTACACATCCTTGGTCTCCAACAACACATGCTATCAAAGAATGCGTTGAAAAGGCATTGCAGCCACTTTACGATCAAGAAATGAACCATTGCGTATCAAACCTCTATCGTAATGGATCAGATCGAATTGATCATCACAGTGATAAAGACTTGGATTTGAATAGAAATGGCGTGATTGTAAGTGTATCATTGGGGTCCACGCGTGT
The DNA here is from genome assembly GCA_018806925.1 of Skeletonema costatum. Lineage (NCBI taxonomy): Eukaryota > Bacillariophyta > Thalassiosirophyceae > Thalassiosirales > Thalassiosiraceae > Skeletonema > Skeletonema costatum. Next base: position 54,816 of record JAHBBA010000043.1, on the reverse strand, counting down.
TATGGAACTTCGAGATCGCAAGAGTCCTGGTGACGTAGCGAGAATTGAACTGCCAGAGGGATCAATGTTCGTTCTTGGCCCGTACACTAATGCAAGGTTCACACACGCTGTCCTTCCTGAATACGAAGTTGATTTCTTAGAGAAAAATGATGACACGAAGGAACCGAAATGTCGAACGGACGATGGAGGTAGAATTTCCTTGACGTTACGAGATGTCCGAACATTCCTTGATGTCAAGACACAACGATTATTCGGACAGGGTATTTCATCTTCGTGTGATAGTCCACAACTAACTGAAGAAGAACTGCATCAAGCAACTGTGGCGATGCGGAAGGAAGATGCTGTAGATAGAAATAGAGCTGCGGCAGTTGCAGCTGCAATTGGCGTAGGTGCAGGTTTTGCATGTTCCGATAGTACAAAAGCAAAAAGTAGCTGTGACATTGTGGAACTGATTAGAGCTGTTGCCATTCCAACGATGTCTGCGGTAGCATCCTATTGTTATCTGAGACACCTCAAAAATAAAATACGCCAGCACCGAGATGAAATGGAAGCAAGGGACTTCTTTTCGAAAAAGTCAGCGAGTGGAAATAAGTACAACTAAATCGAAGTTAAGAAAATTATTGTGTTGCCAAAGCACGCTGCTTCACATCGACGTTAGGCTGTTCATTAGCAACCTCATCAATGTCTTCATTCTCGTACAGTGAATCCATGAGCTTGGCCAGAGCAATGATGCTTCCTGTTTGCTGCAAATACGAAACCAGGTCAATAGGAGGCTGACCGCTGCCAACTTCAACCTCATCTTGCACTGCATCGCCGCCATCCATTCCATAATCAGTATCATCATCAATTGACCCTCTGCTAGATGACATGGCCTTTCCGGATTCGTTACTGTTGCTTCCAGACTTTCCATCCTCATCCTTCGTTTTGGCACTCTTTGAAGAAGGAGCACTTCTTGGATTGCTCGGCTTGGCTGCTGCTTGTTGTTGCGTTTCCAAACGCTTCTTTTCTTTCTTGGCTTTCTCCTTTTCCTTTTTCTTGGCCTTCTTACTCTTCTTTGCATTCTTCTTGGCTTCCTGCTTATCTTCGTCTTCCGCCCAGAGTTCTTCTTGGTATGACAAATGGTATACAGCACAGTTGCAGCGACGGCACACGTGACACTTACACTCGCTACACCAGTGTGTTTCCAAGAGTCTGACTGAATAGTACTTTTCACACAAGGCACAGGCAACAATGTGTGTTCCCCATACTCGTTTCGCGCGCTTTAATACTGCGCTGCTATGATGCGGACTTTTGATCACACTTTGGATAAGTTCTGCACACTTGACGATAGTTTGGTGACCAGTTCCTTCTTCGCCACTTTCAGCCTCGTTAGAATCTCTGTTGCCTTCCATTTGCAATACCCTCTCTAGACCTTCCAAAGCCATCATCACCATACTTGCTTCCGTAAGGAGAACTCCAAGAACACTCACACAACCCTCATTGATCAGAATATCGATTTGCTCGTCATTTCCACAGCTTGTTGCATTTAACACTACCCAACAAGCTTCACTTCGCACCTCCTTATCAGTATTCTCATTATTGACAAGATTCACGAGAGGCGGGATCGCGCCACTATCAATCACAGCTTGGATTTGACTAGGCGTTCCAGCGGCAATATTACTCAAAGTCCAACAGGCCTCCTTTTGTATCTCACGATGTTCGTGGTCAATCAACTCACGAAGGCGTGGTACTGCGTCGTATTCCAAAACAACCTCGGTGTAATCCACCACGGGCATTGCACCGCGTCCTGACGAATCGTTATCGGGTGCCGTACACTCGGCACAGACACAATTACCAATAGTCCTAAGTGCAGGTTTGGCAACCTTAGGACTGGAATGCAATAACAACTCAATCAGACGTGGAATAATACCATTTTGGGGTGCAGCAGGAGGTAATGTATTCGACGTCCAATCCGTTTCATAAATGACAGCAGCGATATGATACGCAGGTCCATCACATAAATGAGAGAGTGCCCAACACGTAAATCCTAAAATCTCTTCGTCATCCTCCACCTGCAACATACGTCTCAATGTAGTTAATAACGATAAGATGTCAATATCTTCCGCATCTGGATATTTTCGCTTGGGAGCAGAACCGCTGCTACTGCTATCGTTGGAGGAGTTGGAGTATCGACCTTCCACCATGCTCGATAGACACCATGCACCAATACGCTGTAGTGGTAAATTCTGTGTATCAGATTCCAAAATTTTCAGTAGGGGTGGCATTACACCAGCAGCTAGGATAGCATCCCTCGCAGACACTGATGAGGATGATGATTTCTCCTTGTGATTCGAATCATCATCCAAATCTGCTGCTGCGGATGCTGCCGGCATTGATACCGACACATCCGCAGAATTCGAATTGGCATTCGCACCCGATGTCGAAGATTTCATTGCCTTTGTAACCTCTGCTGCCTGCCGCTGCGGTGGCTGCTGAATTATTATTCGAGCGTGAAGAAACGGAATTATTATTGTTTGCTGTAGAGGGACAATTTATTCCACTCGAGGAAAGACTCCCCACAATCCAAATCAAATGTTCATGTGCCGACGTGAGTAGTGGCGAAGATAATAAGGAAACTAGCATTTGCATGGCATCCGGTTGTTGCATAAGTCGCTTCTGACAGGATGGGTGCATTGGTTTGTGAGGATTTGATACATGATAGGTTGATGTTGTTGCCGAATCTCCATCATCAGTGGATGTGGTTTGTTGTTGTGGAGGAAGGTTTATCCGTACGAAGGTCCCATTCAGACCACAACGCTAACGCTTTCAATACCTCCACTGTCACTTCACCTCCACTACCACCATCCTTCTTTTGTAATTGTCGAATTCGCTTACTAGTGAGTGGAAGATGTCGGTCTAATGAGGAAGGGAGATCGATGTTGTCTATCCGTTCATCATCTTGGCGTAGCCAGCCGAGTAACAGTGGTATCCAATATCGTGATTGTTTTTGTAATGTTGGTAAGAGCAGCTCGTTGGCGTATTTGTTGTTATCCGTTCCTTCCAGTAAATTTGAGGATAGAATCTATTGTTTGTTGCGTATTTATTTTGTTCGGTGTATGTTCGTTTGTGTGCATTGCAATCAAAAAGTGAGTTGTGCAAATGAAATATCATAGCATCATCTTTCCTACCATGACTAATACTTACCGCAGTCAATTTCCTAGTAGTATCCAATCTCCACGAAGAGGAAGTAGACTCCGAATCATCGGTCACTGTCGGTGGGGGTGGATACGTTGCAGTCGTAGTCGTTGGGGCGGGGGCAGTATTATTATTATTCGTTCCTCCCAACATTGAGATAGCATCCTCTCCACTCATTCGTAGTGCCGATTCCAAAAGGCCATTCAACTCGCTTAACGATGCGAGTGATTCTTGTTGGCTGATCATTGGGGTGTTGTTCGGGTTGCCTTCCCCGGGAGGGAGGGGCCGATTGCTACGGCCGAAGACCATTTTTTTGTTCCGTTGTGTTGTCGTGGAGAACTTTTGAACTCTTGGCAGATTGAGCCAGTTTGAATTTAAAATTATTTATTCGAAATGGAGAGGGAGCTTTGTCCTCTAGATCAGACTGCCAGGAATAACAATGATATCCACCACGGCTGACTGTGATATCATCATCGAAGTTCCTCGTTCCTCAGGATGCATCACCTTTTTTCATGCCACCTCCAGTCACCTCTCTTGCGAGAATGAGAAGGAAGATATTATCACGAGAAACTCTCTGTACGTCGCCCTCTGCCACTCACAACCACTCAAAATGGAAGCCCAAAGAAGATTTCCCTCCGACGACACAGTTTGAAACAATGGGTACGTTCCCCGTGGAACTTTTAATGGTTGACCGTTGCTATTGATTGATTGATTGGGCTGGGCAGTAGATTAATGATGACTAGCATCTTCAGGTGGGCTTATGTTGGCGTGTAGTGGATTTGCTGCTGTTTTGGGAGGCGGCGATAGGCTGAGAAGTCCTGGCTTTTTTGAATCGATCGTGCACCTGGACCGATATTTAGTAGATGTGCATGAACAATGGCAGGGCGGCGGACTTTTGATTTTACATCAACTGCTGTCAATCCATTACTGACTCTTATTTCTTCTATCTATATTATCATAACAGTGGCGTATAATAAACCCTCCCCCTCAAATATTAATTTCATCGTCAACCAATCAACTATCTAAATATACCGAATCTGATCGTGACCATCTGCTTCCAATAATACCCATCAATAAATAGTAACAAGCCGCGCAAATAAATTCAAGTAGATAGTTCCCAACTTTCTCCGATATACATTCGAGTGTGTATCGGAACACACTCCTCCAAAAACGACGGGTCAACCAGATACAACTATTTTGCCATCCAATCAAAACGATGTAATTATGAATGGCGCCAAGGCAGCTGCTTCTTCATCGACTGCTTCGAATCCACTGGATGTTATGATGGAGGCGGAGAAACAACAAAAGGTGGGGAGTGCTGCACCCGACAATAAGAATAACGATGAGAAAACATATGGAGGATGAGCCGCCGCTTGAGGGGGAAACGGACGACAATAACAATAATAATAAGGCCGAGGGTGCCAATAATAATGTCAATGGTGACGGGGGAGATGCAATTATGGGGGAGGCGTCGTCTTCCGTCACCAATGATGAAACTGCGGTAGATACAAATAATCATGCGGACAATAAGTCGGACGAGGGGGGAGAAGATAATGACATGGAGGATGCCTCTTCGGCTCCTGTTAGCGCTGTCGAATCCTCAGAGGGGGGAGGCGATGATGATGTTATGGATGATGCTTCTTCTGTGGCTGACGATAAAGATGAGGCTTATGACACTGCCAACAAAAAATCCGAGGGTGACAAGAAGAAGAAGAAGAAAGATAATAACAACACTGCCGATGCTGCTGCTGCGGAGGGAGGGGAATCCAAATCGGACGAACCTCCCCCGAACTATCCACTTCTCGTTGGGACCCTCTCTTACGTTGACAAAGACAATTTACGTCGCCATGTGATTCGAGGAAATTGGAAGTATGAACAAACTGCCGAGGCGGCTGCTCCCCAGCGGTTTGAGCTTTTACGAAATATCCCCCCTGAGGAAGATGTGACACAGCTGCCAATGGATGGGGAATTCAATGGATCATTCAGTCTTCAGTATGCGTTTAAGAATACAAAGGGCAAGTTGAAACTCAAAAATCGTACAGTCGCTGAGAGTGGTGTCATGATGAGTTTTAAGGAAGATAAGGATAATGAGGGGGAATTTTCCGTCAACGGGAGGGGGACAAATGAATTTGGAGTGTTTGAACTCTTTGGTACTGCGAGTAAAGCTTCTTCTACGGCTGGGGAGGATGATGGGAAAGAGTACAAAGTTAAAGTTCGTAAGAGGTACATCTCACTTGCCGAACCGCCCGCACTTGAGGAGAAGAAGAAGGAAAAGTCCAAGGATAAGAAACGCAAGTTGGGAGATGCGGCTGAACTTTTGGATGCGAAACCGCAGGAACTTCCTCCTCCCACAGAATTGCATCCAACTGGTGTGATTTGTCTTCGGGGGAAATTAGTTCGGCATACATCTGCCGATCTTAGTTTAGACAATACCATCGTTCATCGAATTAAAGGAGTGTGGGCAATGGGTCTTGATGTGATTCTCGCTGATCCGGACAATACGAGGGGAGAATGCAACAAGTTTGAGTATCAACACAAGTGCAGTGGCGATTCGACTGTGTTTCCTTTGTCGGGGCGGTATACTGGTTCGTTTTACGTCACAGCTGATGCAAACAATAAGACCAAGGTCGCTGAGAAGGATGTTATTCTCAAGTTTTCTAAGAATAGTGAGGGGTATCACAATGTTGAGGGTAAGGGCAGCAATTATTACGGCAAGTATACCATCACCGGTACCTTGGATAAGGAGGGGGTTATCACCATCTTTCGCAATTTCCAAGCACCAAAGGTTAAGGCGAGCAAGAAGAGCGCTGCTGCCCAAGTGACTGTGTCCACTCCTGAGCCAGGGCCTTTGAACGGAGCAGCTAGTAGCGCATCGATTTCGTCGGCAGCAACTGGTCCCAATCTCGTCTCGCTTGACGATGTTAGGGCACCTCTAGCTGGATCGGGTCCCGTTCCAGTGCTTGATCCGCCGAGGGATTACGCGGCTGTTATGCGCGGCATTCTCAAAATTGAGGCCGATGGTAGCCACACATGCACGGGGAACTGGGCTGTGACTAATGATCACTTTCAGAGTGGACTTACGAGCAAGTATCATTTCGGTATTGAAGGACATCGTGCAGCAGACGATGCCAAAGATATGCTCCAACGGCTGAAAGAGAGTGGTGCTAATAGTGACGATGACAGGGAGCTGAAGGGAGTCACAGGTGACGGAGTAACCCCCATGACTCTTGCCAACACGACCTTTCCTATAGATTCGTCTCTTTACAAGGGGACCTTCAAATTGCGGAAGGGTGCCACTAAAACGCAAACCATTATGGACAAGCAGATTGCCATGAAATTTGTGAAGAATGATGCCGGGAGCTACAACGTTTATGGGAGAGGTGTGAACGAATTTGGAGAATTTAATCTCGTCGGAACTCTCATTATTCAGGGGAAAGCTAATGGGCTCATGCAGGTGTATCGGATATATGAGCAGCCACCTCAACCTGTAGTTGTGCAGCCTGCATCTAAGAAGAGTGGAAAAGTCTTCCCTGGGGGTATGACAGAGAAAGCTGGCAACAGCGGCCCTGTTCCCGCAATGAAACCCGCTGAACGGTTTACACCCTCAATGTCTGGATTGCAGAGGAGAGAGTCCTCTGGACGATCGTTGAAGCTCCCACCCAGGCTTGAGGAAGATGATCCTCAAGCAGTTATGGATCGCCTTATGGATCAGTGCCGCCAGATTCTAAAAGAGTTACGGGTGAAGGATTTGCACTCAATATTTGCTGCACCTGTAGACCCGGTTGCACTGAACATTCCTAACTACTTGGAGGTCATTACGGAGCCTATGGACCTCGGTACCATCGAAAATAGGATGAATTCCAACGTCATCGAATCTCCTGAAGAATTTGCACGGCTTGTCCGGTTGACTTTTACCAACGCAATCAAGTACAACTCCCGGCCTGATAACCCTGTTCATCGAGCCGCTCGTGACATGCTTACTATTTTCAATAGCAGGTTTGGAACAATAGACAAAACGTTCGAAAATGCGAAGAAGAATAGGAAGCTCACCAAGGCTGAACGGCAAGAGTTGAAGCGCAAGGAGAAGGAAGCTGCGAAAGAAGCTAAGAAAAAGGCAAAGGAGGAGAAAGAGAGAAAGCGGAAGGCTGCTGAGGATGCTGCAAATGAATCGAAACGCATGAAGATTGAGAACTTCATGAATGACAATAATGCTACAATGGATGCAATCAGGGGAGCGGCGGATTCAAGTACCAAAGTATCTCGAAATGAGTTCAATCTCCTCCTTGAAATGGTGCAACGAATGCAAGACCATGTTGTTGGTCTCCACAAGCTTGTCAACAAAACAGGTGGAGGGAAATCTCAATCATCGACCTCTAGCAAGAAATCTTCTCAAGAGAAATCTGCTCAAGAATCGTCTACAGTTCTTATTGATGCGCCAATGTATGATGATGAACCTCATTTAGAAGATGATTATGACTCTGACTACGGTGAGCCTGTGAAACCCAAGAAAAAGAAAGCCAAGAAGGAACCTCAGGCTGTACCGGTTCCAGAGGAGGTCGTCGATTTGTCCTTTGAGGAGCAGACAGCTCTTTCTCAGGCAATTAATGAGTTGCCAGAGAGGTTGTTAATTGGAGCCATGCAAATTATTCGAGAAGCTGATGTTGGATATGATGACGATGACGAAGAAATCGATCTTGAAATTGATCAGCTTGACAGTAAAACTCAACGGAGACTTCAAAAGTTTGTCGCGGAGGTAAGACTCGTGCTCGATCAGCATCAATTATTGTTCTTCAATCTTCTTTTCTAACCTTCCGTACCGTTTTGTCGTTAGAATGTCAAACCGAAGAAGAAAAAGAGAGGGAGACAACCAAAGGCTGCTGCTGCTGCCCCTCCGCCACCACCACCACCAGTACAAGCTTCTAAGGAGAGGGCCGCTGCGCCAAAGCCAATGGCTCCTACTGGAGGGAAATCATTCTTCTCTCTTGGTGCCGATGATAGTGACAGCGATGATGATGGGGAGCAAGCTAACCCCACATCTGCCGCTGATGCTTTCGCCAACCTCGAGGACAATGACGAAGAGATGAATGATGCGGCTGATATTGGCGCAGATTGGGGTGCAAATCTATCACAAGATGCTGTCAAGGATGACGCCGAAAACGAGTCTGACAAGGATGATGATGGTCTCTGGGGCGAAGCCCGTAAACAAGCAGAGGTGTCTAAAGCCCGTGAAAAGGACCGCGCGAAACGCGAAGAAAAAATTAGAGCTGATGCCGAAATGGCATCGAAGAAGCGAATGGAAGAAGCTGCAGCACTTGGAGAGCAAGCTAGAGCCAAGCGTGAGGAGGAAGAGGCTGAGGCAGCACGTCTCCTTGAAGAAAAGGAACGAGAGGCGGAAGAAGCAAAAACCGCTGCTCGCGAGAAAGCTCTTCAAGAAGTCAACGATGTACAGAATACAGTTGACTTGGACGCACAACGTGAATTGATGAGGCAGTATGAACAAGAATACGACAACTACAGTGGGGGGGCAAGCCCAGCATCTGATTTTGGGTTCTAATTTGATTTGATTTTTACTTCTGTGTCTGTTATACACAACGAAGTCGGTGCTGGATGCTAGTACGGGCATTTGCACTGATCGGCCCTGTGGCCACTTATATCATAAAAACTCATAAAAATACTACAATTTGACAAACTTTGCTATGCATTCCTGCTTGCTAGCCTGCTTCTGTTGTCTCTGAGCGTCTTCGCTGCTTTCACTTCTTTGCTCCGTCCGTCCTTCTCCTCTTTTTTTGCCAAGTGCAACCCTAAAAACAAAACACTTCAATATCTACCTACTCTTCATAATAACCTCCTTGCTACTGCCGGCTCCTCTTAACACTGAAAATGACAGAGTATGCTATTGGTTTCGCTGTTTCAACTTTGATGTTCATTGCTGCGTGCGTCTATTGGCTGAGCAAACGATCCAGAGATTATACGCCCTCCGAAAAGCAGCAGCATATTGTTGAACCGAAGAAAGAGAGTCAAGTCAGCAACAGCAGTGAAAGCAACAGTGAACAAAAGTTAAGAAATGTATTTTCCGTGAAGCAAAAGCCTCCCGTATCATCTAATGGAGGAGCTAACGCCGCAGGGTCTGATCGACCTTTTGAATCTTCGTATTATTTTGCACACAACAAACACTCGACAGGCGGAGGATACAAGGACGGGTTGAGAGCTGAGGACTATGTAATGAATGGACCAAAGTTATTGAGTAAAGGAGGAGTGCGAGTAGAGGATGAGAAATCACAACAGCAGTGTCGTTGATGATGCTGAAGAAAGAAGTAGTGCATCCAGTCAAAGTGTTTCTGAGAAGAAACAAACTCCTCAGATGCAAGCATCAACACCAATTACAAGATACCTATGGGATGATGGAGAAGGCAATATTGCAAAAATACACATCGATACCTTGCCTGTATCTTCCACAAAGACTATCAATTGGGAAGATGCATCAGTATCCAGCGTAGAGGCCCGACTCATTGGTGATAACAACGAAGGACTGTTCATTGGTATCACATACAACATCAATGATGACACTTCCAACTTAACAAAGAAGTGTCATTTGCATGTTGCAAGGATGTACGGCAATGCAGATGAAGTTAAGGCAATGGTAAAGAAGAGGAAACTCTTGGTAAAAATCACAAAGAAGCCCAGGCAGCTTTCGAATAGGCACTCCAACAAAGGTGGGGTGTGGGGAAAGTTGACAGGAGGTCAAGATGGAACCAAGACTGTGCCCGTAGCCTGGCCACAACTCAGCTCGTCTTCAAGTAGACTTGGAGGAAGTGAAGTAGATGAGGACATGTTCAAGAAATCGCCATGACATGATTTATGACAGACACGAAAGATAATAGAGTTACTGCGTTCAGTTTATTTCCTTTTTCATTTGCTAGCAGGATATATTTGTCACATCGATGTAATAGTTCACCAGTTCATGTTAGGGCGGCGTATAATATTGATATTGCTCCACCTCTCGGATCATTTTCGTATTCTGTGTTTAAAAAAGAATTCCTTGTCCTCCGGCTGCTACCAATAGAACAATTGCTACACTGATGTAGAGAATCACATTTGTTTGCGATGCGTTGCTATCAAGACCTGCCGATGCCTCTCTCCTCAACCTTTCCTTCATTGTTTCTGACATGGTATCACGAATGGGCTCCAACATGGGCTCATCATCGTAAACGGTACCATCAGCATTCTGCTTGGATGCAGCGGTCAACTCCTCAACTGATACTCCCGCCGCTGCAGCAGCCTCCTCGCGAAGCTTCTGGGCTTGGGCACGAAGCTTTTCGACGTCATTTTCAGCATCAGATGCCATTTTGCAAACACCTCCATTGCAGACTCTGTTGCGGTTGTTGAAGGAAGCGGCGAATCCATTTACACGCTTCATTTGTGCATAAGATGTGGATGCAGCGTTCTTGCGAGCAGAAGGCATTTCAGAGGGTGCGAACGCATTAGTCACAGCCACGAGGGCGGCAATCAAGAGGATGGTGGTGTAGGAGGAGGTCATCATGGTTGTTGACAGTTAGATTTTTTGTTAAGTAGGAAGGTTGCCTTGACATTGCTTATTGAAGATCAAGTCAGGATGATGACGTTGTTGTGACAACGAAACCGTGCCGTGCCGAATAATTGTGACTCATTGCATTGCCAGAATCTTATTCTATCTTCTATCTCGATGATCTCGATCATATCCATCACAATGCCCGTCGCTCCAAGATGGTGAACCACCCACGAACCTCCGCCTTTGCACTGCCGCATACACCTTGCCATCGATCATCAACCACTAAGAAGTATGCTTTCATTGAAGATGGGTTTGAGGTCGCTGCATCATCGGCTCCTGTAACACAAATCCAAGAATTTGAACCGATCGTAAACGTACCTGCTCTCTCATCGTTCTTGATAATATCTGTGGTGTTCGGTTTATTACAACTGCGCATCAATTCAGTATCTCAGGCTACAAAGCGTCGCTCAGAAGCGCTGGAGTCGCTACGCAAGGTAGAATCATTACAACTATCAACCACAGATGCGGATCGACCAACAGAAGCTGATGTGATTCGAGCTAAAGCTGCATACGAGAATGCATTGACAGATGAACTGAACTTGAGAACTATAATACCAGGTGTAAGAATAGTGGCACCGAACGATCCAAAGAGAGATGAGGAGGAAAGAGCTGCAGCGAAACGGTTTCTAGGCTGGACTGACAAGGACTTGGGCATTGATGAATACGACAATGAACAGTCTGATCAAGCGAAGAGCTCTGACTCACAACCCATAGAAGGCGAAGGCTTATCAAGCAGTGCAAATTTCTTATTGGCTTTAGTGGGATCCACATTGATTGCATTATTATGGACGCTGAGCTTAGATCCAATGACTGCGAACCAGGCTCTTGACGCTGCAGATCAAGCGCTGTCATCTTATTGATAAAGCATCATCACAGTTGAATGAACAGCTGATATGCTTCAATACAATGGTATGCTTCGATACATGGCAATATTATTGTCCTTACATATTAAATCACTAAGAAGTATGCAAAATTAGTGGCTAAATTGTCTTTTGTCGCCCCTGTCCCTCTTGCCGTATGGATTTGAAGCACTGAACGAATGACCATTACTTAGCTTCCCAGTCTTTCCCTTGCCCCCTTTTGCAACTTGTCCATTGTGTCTACGATCTTTCCCTCCTTTCATACTAAAATGCCAAGTCAACTCTCGGCGGAGCAGTGAACCCAAACGCACGTCCAACAGCTGCCAAATCCAACTCGTGGACATTAAATATGTCACGCAATGAATGGCTTGCATATGCCAGAAGATAAGATCTGTAGGCATCCCTTGCGGCACAATTCAGGTAGTAATTCTTCTCAATGAGACGTTGGAGTTGTGATTGAACATTTGAAAGCTTTTTCATGGGAAACTCATACTCGTTCAGGGTCACCTTTGCTACTTTGAGGTAGCGCAAGAATCCAGTCTCCTCTGGTGTTAGAAAGAGCAGCGCACGACCTGTACCTTTATCACCACGAGCAGTACGTCCTACGCGATGGATGTACTCCTTAGGATCATCCGGAGGATCAAACTGAATAATCCAATCAACAGCTGGGATATCCAATCCTCTTGCTGCAACGTCAGTACACAAGAGCGTTCCAGTGGTCTGCTTGCAGAATTGAAAGAATGTCGTGGTACGTTTTTGCTGCTTCTGCCTCCCGTGAATATCCATTACTGGGATATCAATGTAGTTGAGTAACTCGGAATGGAACTTGACAGAGTTACATGAAGAGAAGAAAACCATAATCTTTTTGTTCTTGTTCTTCTTCAAAAATGTGAATAGCAAGAGGAAACGTTGATCAGACGGAACAGTAACATATCCTTGCTCCAATCCAGCAGCTGTTGCAAGACTAGTCTCATTTGGGACTTCAACATAGATAGCTGACTTGTGATCGATAGCCGTACGAGCCAAATCCTCCACCTTCTGTGTTTGAGTTGCCGAAAAGAGCATCGTTTGACGTTGTTTTGGTAAAGCCTTGATGATGGCACGCAAGTCATCCTCAAATCCCTGTTCCAAAATACGATCAGCCTCATCCATAACAAATGCCAACAGGTTTCTAAAGACAAACCCCTTGGTGTTTTGTAAGTGGTCAAGTAGACGACCGGGCGTAGCGATGACAATGTTGACACCCTTCGCAAGACGTTCCGCTTCAGTGCGTCGATTGGCACCACCCATAATAAGACCATACGTCTGCTGGTGCTTTCCACTACTACAGAGATCCTTACAGACACCATAAATCTGCATCGCCAACTCTCTCGTAGGACTAATCACAATAGCTCCTGTACCATTGCGGCTACCAAACTTGGCATTGTGAAGCACTTCCACAATTGGGAGTAGAAAGGCGAGAGTTTTACCACTACCCGTCTTGGCTGCACCGATCAAGTCCTTTCCGGCGAGGAGGGGAGGGATAGACATGGCTTGGATTTGTGTCATGCGAGTGAAACCCATGGCAGAAAGAGCTGTCTGGGTATTTTCGGAGAGAGGTAGTGTACTGAACCTGTCGTCTGCTCCATCTTTACCAGCATAAAAGTTGGGCTTATCATCATTTGTCGCCGTCCGTCTCGTTATCATCATCACCATCACCGTCACTCGTTTGCCTTCTTCTTCTTCTTTTTCTTCTTGTCGGAAGAACTGCTTTCAGAAGAAGTTGCGTCGGAGTTCTTTCGCTTCTTCTCTTCTGGCTGACTTCCTGGACATGCTCACTTTCATCATCGCTAGCACCGCTCTCTGCCGATGAGTTGCTTTCCTCGAAGCTCTCCTCCACTGGCGTGTCGTCCTTGTTGGATTTCCTTTTCGCTGCTGCCATGGTGCAATTATTTGATTCTTTGTCGTAGAAAGGACTGATGATATGTTAGGGTAGTAGGTTGGTGTGATTGTTCCAAAAGAAAAGTGAAATGATTGGCTTTGAAAGGAGGAGGTTATGACAGATGAAATCCCTTTTTATGGCAGCACGTGGAACAAAACAATGTCACAAACCATGTGACGATGATATCAAATAATAATCGAAATCCGAAACACAAAAGCAAAACACAGAAGCCTTTCATACGTTAGCAAAGTGGTTGCTGGTAGGTGACACAATTACACAATAACAATAGAGTGCCAAAATGATGGAATCTACAACAATACTGGGAGGCGATAACGCCGCCACTAATGGAAATGGATCCGGCACCAACAAGGTCTCGGATTTGCTCTCCTCTCTCTTAATTGATGAAGGTGACGATAACAACACTGCACCTGCCGCTGCCAATGGAGAAGGTAGCGCTTTGGGCAATAGTGATAATTTATTCGGAGATTCAGATCCGATTGTAGATGAATCAACTGACGATTTATTTGGTGCAATGCCAGATGAACCGACCATGGCGGGGTCAGCATTAATGGGAGAATTGCTGGGTGGATCTCAAACGGTTAGCTGCGCCTCCTCCAGCTCCTGTAGTATCTTCTCAATTATCCAGCAGTGGATTGCTAGAGACTTCTTCTTCTGCGGGTCTATTTGGTGGGGCTGATGACGACGCTGGAGGCAGTAGCGGTTTATTTGATGACGTTGACGCGGAAGAGGCAGAAAGAAGAACGCATCGCTGCCGCTGAGCAACAACGGAAAGAAGCGGCAGAGGCGGAGCGATTGCGACAAGAGCAAGAAAATCGTAACCTCTCTGAAAGTAGCAATGGATTTATGCACGATCTAAACTTGGACGATCATCACAATGGTGACTACATGAACATGGGAATGGGGGTCGGTGGCCAGATTCCAACGGCTCCCCCTCCTGCGGCGGCTCCTCCGGTTCCTGCATCTTCCTATCAACAATACCCCAATGCGCACAACAGCAACAACAACAACCACACTCAGCAGCAAGGTGTAATGAATGCAATGGCGGGGAGTTATTATTACAGCACTACTGGAGCAGGTCAAATGCAGCAGGGTCAACAACAAACAATTGGGAGACCAAGTAACAACGTTAATACTCCACCCCCTCAACCAAGCGTTCTTGCGGGTATGCATGTTGGACACAATGTTCATCTCGGTGGAGTGCCAGCATCTTCTGATGCTGCTTCTGGGCGTCAAAATTCCTTCAATCAATTTCCCTGTTGCTCCCAGCGTGTTGACCAATTATACTCCACCGGCACCGTTTGACCCGTTGTATGGAAAAATAACTGTGAATGACCCGATGCTGATTCAGGGATCAGGGCTGTTTTCCGGTCCTCCTCACTGGACTTACCTGGTAACTGTGTATGGCAAGAATGATACTTCCAACCAACCCATTTCAGCAGTGAGACGTCGCTTCCGTCATTTTGTTGCACTAGAGGATCGAATCCGAACGTCTGTTCCGGGAGCAATTCTCCCTCCTCGTCCGGACAAACACCCCGCGAGAGCGATAGAGGAGGCCAGTGCTAGTCAATCTGCTGATTTTGCACAGCAACGAGCACAGGAATTGTCGTTTTATTTGAATGCTTTGGTGAGACACCCCTGTGCTGGCATGGCTCCTGAGTTGAAGCTATTCTTGACATTGCAAGATCATCATTGGGACAGCTTGGCCTGAGGTTAGCTCCAGTGCATTTACTAGACTCACAGCAGTAGGAGCGGCAGCTGTGGAGAAAATGTCAGAGTCAGTCGACGGTGTGTTACAAGAACTTGGAACGGCACAACAGGTGGCGGCAGGGGAAGACTCTGCGGATATCTTGGCATTGGCAGCGTACGAAGGCCGAAGAATTGGAGCTGTGAGTAGTAGTGTCCCCAAAATTGAAAGTGCGGTGGTTCTAATGCGTGAGAGGGGCGATCGTCTTGGTGCGACTGGGCTTGAGATGTCCAAGTTGTCCAAAGACGTTGCTTGGTGCGATAGGGAACTTAGCATGCCGATGGATGTTTTGTCGTCTGCACTCTTGAGATGTGGACGAAGAACCAAACGATTGGGGCTGGAACTTGGAGCTGCCATCTCCCCATTTGTCATTCAATATCGCATGTGCCGTTACGAACAGATGGCATTTGCTGACAGGCGGTCTGTGTTGAAACGGAGAACAGAAGCCCGTAGCAAGGCGGATGGACGTGCTGCGAAGCTCATGATGAATCAGTCTTCTATGGCATACCCTGGAACACTCGATAGGATGGAAACAGAAGCAGCAATGTATGATGAGATGGCGACAGAGGTAGCAAAAGAGGCAGATGATGTTGCATTGCGTCTACAAAATGAGGTCGGCAGAATCGGTGCATTGCGTGTCAAGCAGTGGGATTCCAGTATGAAAGTGATTGCGAGTGGTTTCAAAGAAGCATGTGCAGAGAACGCAGCCATTTGGGAGAGTGCTCTGGAGGCGTTTAAGAGAGAGTTTCCTGATGTCAATATTCCTGAAGCTAGTGTGAGTTAATTTGTTGTGACGTTCTCATTTAAGTCAATTATAATGAAGCCCTACTGAACTATAGTTTCCATTCTCCTTTCCGGTTGGTTCAGGCACAGGAGGGAGGTGTTCCATTCTGGCATAGACGACACAGATTACTGTCGGCTACTCCAAGAGATGATGGGCCCATAGTCAGGTTTTGATTGTTGAATTTCAATTGATTTGTTTGTATCACACTGAATTATAGTTTAGCCAAAACATTAGGAGCCCAGGTGTCTGAAGCTTCCTTATCAGCCGGGAAGTAATGAGTGACAACACCATCGTCAGCAATCAAGGAAAATCTCTTTGTGCGGACCATCACAGGCGACTCGATCAACAATCCAAGAGCCTTACTCAATTCAGCATTACCATCGGAAAGGAAGCGGATTCCCGCATCTGCACCACCACTGGTTCTACCCCATGCCTGATAAGTAGTTAGAGCAACATATTCATGATGAGATAATTAGGTCAAATTAGAAAACAACAGTAATGTATGTCTGATGCTCACCTCCATAACGAACGCATCATTTGTAGCGATACAGATAGTGAGCTCAACGCCCTTAGCTTTCAATTCCTCTTGGGCTGTAATGAAAGAAGGCAAGTGAGATTTGCTGCAGCCGGGCGTAAAGGCACCTGGCACGGCAAAGATGGCAACTTTCTTTCCGGCAATAAGCTCAGCAATGTCGACAGCCTCTGGCCTCCCGTACTCAGCTTGTCCCTCTGAGAGAGTCACAGCAGGGATCTTGTCTCCGACTTTCACTTCGGTGGCCATGTTTAATGCAGTGGATGATCGGGCGTTCGCTTTGGGTAGAGGTGAGAAAGCTGTACCGGCGGCAACAAGAACGAAAAGTAAGATGCTACGCAACATTGTTAAGATGTTATGGTATGATGATTCAGTTCGGATGTTACAATATCGAAGAGGTCGATGAGCAAAAAAGTGAGGAGGATGAGTCACTCGTCGTTATTGATAGTCCAGTCCTCGTTTATTGGGACTTCTGCCAGTGTTGCAACAGCTGAATAATAAGAAAAGAGCTTACTGTTATTGTCTCGTCTACTCTGTTAGTATCCGACGGTATGCAAGCACTCAAGGAACACATTGACATCGACAGCACCACCCTCGGAACCTTGCTTCGCCATTTCAGCAACCATCAGCAAAGTTTTGATTCCGATAGGCTTCGTGATGGCATTGCCAATGGCTTCTGCGTCACTCTCGGTCAAATGAGCTGCGACTCGTAGTACTTCTGCAATTTGCAATGGGTTGTCAAGAAGATCAGTGCTTTGGTTCACTCCAAAAGCTTGAGTTAGGCCAAGATCTTGTAGCAAGTGAGGACAGCTGGTGGTTCCGATGATAAGAAGGCGGCGGCCATAGTCCGGAGGAACTTTCTTCAGCAAAACAAGTAGAGTCTGGAGGACGACATTCGAAAAGCGAGGCCCTATTGCAACGTAGTCAATGATCCGCTCTATGTCGTCAATCAAAATAAGGGACAAGGGAGATTTGTATGAATCGAGGAATGCTTTGTGGATTTCACTGCACTTCGCCATATCGGAGTATCCAATCATGTCATCGGCAGAAATCATGCGAACAAAAGGAAATCCTGACTCTACTGCAACCTTAGCGGCAACTGCCGTCTTACCCGATGCAACTGGGCCTTGCAGCAAAACACTCATCAAGGGTGTCTTTTCTGAGGTTCGGACTTGTTCTATTAGTCTTTCCATGTTACCCATGAGACGATCGAAAGAATCTCCGTACGGGACGAAGCCATTGCGATACAATGCTTTCATCTCTGTACTTTTAACTCCAAACTTTGGTGCTACGTCATCCAGTGCCTCTTTCGAAATCACCAAATTGGACAATCAGGTTCTTCTCATCTGGAGCTTTGGACAAATCTTTTACATCTACGCAGCGAGTTAGCGCATAAGAAGTTGCAGCTTTCACCAGGCCCTCAATTTCTGCACCTGAAAAGTTCTTTGTTTTATCCGAGATTTCATCAAGTCGTGCAATAACGTCGGGGGAGATGCGCTTACTTTCTTTCATGTTCTTTGTGTGAATGTTAAGAATTTGCAACCTTCCTTTGGTATCTGGGAGGCCTATCTCCACGTGCACCTCCAATCGGCCAGGACGGAGAAGGGCATCATCAATCATATCTTTTCTGTTCGTCATTCCAATGAGCAGAATATTGTTCAAGGAGTCCACTCCATCGATTTTGGATAGCAGCTGGTTTACCACTGAGTCCGAGACTCCAGAGTCAGATCGATTAGATCCACGCACCTTACAAATGGCATCCATCTCATCAAGAATAATAATATGAAGCATTGACTGATCCCCCATTTCAAGTTGTTCCTTCTCTGCTTCTGCAAACAATTCCCTCACTTTTTCTTCACTCCCACCAACGTATTTGTTCAATATCTCGGGACCGTTCACAATTTTTGGCTCACGAGCATTCAAAACTTTACCAATCTGTCGTGCAATAAGTGTCTTTCCACAACCTGGCGGACCAAAGAGTAACATACCACGCACGTGATTGATTCCTAGCTGCTTAATTACATGCGCAGGCCATATACGACTGGCAAACGCTCGACGGAAGATTTGATTGAACTCGGAATCCAAACCCCCAATGCCAAGCTTCTCAAAATCAAAGTCTGATAGAAAAATTGTGTTTGCAGATCCAGATCCCCCAGCAACTTTTTCCCCCAAAAGAGAAACTAGCTTGGATCCCTGAGGTCGAGCAAAGGTCAATGAGGTAGGTGCCAATAATTGTCCAACACGTTTGGCGTCGTCTGAAGTGACCAATTCCTCACTTGGTTGTGACCCACTGAGATCTATTTGGCTAACAGACTTAATACACAATTCGATTTTAGTCCCTTCAAAGTCCATTGCAAGGGTTTGCCCCACTTCAAAGACGTGCCCTTCATAGTTCAGCAAAAAATCACTAGCGAGGCGATCCGTATCAATTTCACGAGGCGGGCCTCCCGATGCAGATTTCTTTTGCAGTAAATCCACATCAACTTCCATGGCAGCCAGAGCATAGTTGGCAGGAGGGCTGAACGGCCTTACTTCAACTTTATTTGCAAGTGAAAGTTGTGCAAACCGACGCTGCAATCCATTCAGGGCAATTTTGTCATCAGGCACGCCGGCATTGGCCTCAGCAATGTAGGCATGAGGGCCGACGGTCACGAGCGGTCCTCCAGAGGCTGATTCAGGACCCAGAGCTTCGACGAGGTGGGAATAAACGGAGGGAGATATGTAGACTCTATTTGTCAGGGCGAGACGATTGGAGGGGAGGCTCCCCACCTGCAACAGGATGCGTCCCATGATTAAAGCGGTGTTGATTGCACTCGATCTCGATCTTGGAAAATGAAAAAGAAGGAAAACGAAATGGAAGCGTTGGATCTCTCCTCTCTCTCCCTTCTTCTCAACACGCGATATGAAATGATATCAATTCCTCCGTAGAAATAATTGGCGAACGTACATGCGAATTCCTCCACCATGAGACAATTCAAATTTAGCGTTGGAGTCAAAATTTTGGTCTCAACTCGGCTCAACGCATAAACAAATTTGCTATTGAGCCGCACAAAATCAGCGGTGATGTTCATCAGCTCATAATCTTTCCAGTACCAGTGAAGGCACATACTATTGATTACATTGAATCGTCGACTATTTTTCATCATCATGCCTGCCGCTTGTCGTCCAGCTCCCGATGCAACCTCTCCAGGTAATGAAAAGCGTAGGAAGATAGAGCAATCTCCATATCCTCCTCCGCATGCATACCCTTACGCTCCTCCGATGACTGGGTCTCCGAAGCAAGGAGGTGCGCCTCATGCCCCTCCAGGTTCTCCATACTATCCTCATCCTGATCCCTACTCATACATGCCTCCTCCTGGGCACCATTATGGTCCTCCGCCTCCTCATCCTCAAGCTGGTGGCTTTCCACCAAGGCCTCACTTGCCTCCTCGTTTCAATCATCATCAGCAGTATGAATTCTTCTTACATGGCTGGGCCTCCTCAAAAGCAGCCTGCTTCGCCTGGGGAAGCTCACAATGGAGCTTACCCAAGCCCTAACACAGTCACTACGATGGACTCACGCAGTCCTGAAGGCTCGCGCAACGACCTCGGTAACTTTGAAGAGCGTGTAAGCAACAACAATGGAAATCCTCCCCCACCTCCATCATATTCTCCTGCTTCGGCTCCAAACATGCCTCCTCCCTACATGCCTCCTCCCATGGGATATCATCCTAGCTACCCGCCACCACATTATGCTCATCATGCTCATCATCAGTATCATTCGCCACATGCTCCAACAGGATGGGCCTGTGATTACTGTAACAGCAAGTTCAACAACTGGGAAGAGTGCTCTGCTCATGAAGAGACATGCGCTGCCAAGAGCTATTACGACGGTCGCAACTCTCACAAGAACGCCAAGGGTCGCAAAATGAAGTTGGCCTCATTCCCTACCGATTTCTACATGGATCACAATGCTGAATACGCTGTCAATGATGACAGAGAGACTTATCTTCTCACGACACAGAATGATAAAGATTCTCTCTCTGATCGTCAGTGCTTCGTACGCTCGCACTTTGTGGAGGTGTTTGTTGCCGACAAGTCTGATATGGCAGCTCGTCACTCTCGTGGTGCTCAAAAGCTCAATGAGAATCAGATCGGCTTGAGATGTGCCTACTGCGTGAAGCTCAAGCCTCGCGATCGTTCCGAGAGAGCAATTTGCTACCCCTCAAGTATCAGCCGCATCTACCAGACTGTGGCAGATATGCAGCGTTTCCACTTCGAGTCATGTGTGGCAATCCCACCCAAGGTGGTGGCTGAATACAAGTCACTCAAGACAACTAGGCCAAGGGGTGTGGGCAGTCCTCAAGGCTACTGGGATAAGAGTGCGAGGGAGATCGGGTTGGTGGACAGCCCAAATGGTATCAAGATTGGTGAAGAGGAAGGAATGGAAACAATGGTGAAGCAGAGGAAAGGTGCCACTGGATTGTTGGAAACATGGAGTCGGCACCTCCAGCAATGGAGTCGGCACCTCCAGTGAGTGAATTCCCAAACCCAACAGCCAATGAATGGATATGCTCTGCCACCAGCAGAGCTTCCACCAGTCTTGGCATCACCTGGAAATGATCAAGATCAAGGAGAGCAAGTGACACAAGCTTCTCCCGGCGCTCCTGCAGCTCCTGACTCTCTGCCAGTGGTGTCCTCTCCAGGAACGCCAGGAACCGAAGAAGGCACCAAGCACGCCAGTCATCACTCAAGCACAGTGAGGTCAAGGCACCGGTGCCAGAAGACGCGCGAAGCAGATGCAAATATGTGTTGCTCTATGCTCAAGCAGACACCAGAAAAGTCCTACCGAGGATACTGAAGGGGGCGAAGGTGGCGAAAGTGCTGATCTTGCGGTTACTAACACAGTGCCTGTTTGAATGAGTTCATGATAATGTTGATGTTGACGATGATAATGTGATGATTGCTAATGATGATTGATAATGACGATGATGGGAAGGAATAATATATATGTGAAATGATACATGACGATAAGTAACTCTAAATATTAGTTAGAAGACATACCTTCAAATTTTAGGTTTATTATTCTTGCGTTTGCTTCATTGCTGCACCTTCGCACCAAGCAACATAAACGCAGCAGTATTGTATTATCCACGACAGTTCTGCCAATACATGCGATTTAAACGTTGAACTCATTCTTCAACGTCATATGATTCTTGACGAGCTTTACTGACAGCTTTGAAATTAGCGTTTGTCAGGCCCCGCCAAGCAACATAAAGGCTGCAGATTGGCAGGTTGTTATCCAAGCACCGCTCTGTTCCATTCGTTTTAATGCAATGTCCCTGTCAATCTTTTGCTGACTGCTGACACCATCGGCAATGATATGAACGTCGTGGCCCTTTTCCAGGAGATCAAAGACATGTTTGTGTAGGCAAACGTGAGCCTCGATGCCAACGATTAGATAAGATGTCTTCTCCGATGAAGAGAGAGAGGCCAGTGTTTTGAACATTCCTCCGTACACATCGAGAAGAGTTTTCTTTTCAAAGACGGGAATGGACGTGCCAATATCATTTGGGGTCAGCGATGGCATCAGGTTATAGTTGGCCCAAACACCTTTGTGTATTGTTGAGTGGCAACGCATGGGATCTGCAATTCTTTGGCAACAGCAGTCATGAACTTTGTTGTGTTGATCACTGTCTCCATGTTGTGGATGAGAGGTCCGAAACCTTTCTGTACATCACAAACGAGAAGCACCGAGCTTTTTGGGCACAGCTTCCCAACTGCACGTCTTGTGGCGGAAGCTAGTGACATGGCTGCCGTGGGACAATGAATGAAGAATAGTAGACTTGAAACTGAGAGCTATCAACGAGTTTACATTTCATGCTGCGTTATCATCTCTACGATAGCTGGATCTTTTTGCAAACAGCAAAAAGAGAAGTGTCAAGAAGAAAGAAGATAGGATGGGAGATGAGGGGGAGAGGAAACCGGATGCCGCACACATGGAGAGATGATTGAATAAAGAAGCTCAAAATGGGGGCATTAGAACAGGCATTAGAAAATAAATATGCCAAATGAATCATTAACAAGCTATTTATGGAAAGTACAGTAATCATACTAGTCTAGTTTGGGTTGGCAACAAAAACAAATGCATGATACGAGTAGTAACGTTGCATCAGCAACAACGTTGCAAGAGAAACATCTGAACCGACACCGTTCTCTCATTCGTGAATGAGACATTTAGCAAATGCGGAATTGCTTACCAGAAATGACTGTCTGGTGCGGTCAGGAGTAGGATTTGCACAGACTCTTTCTTGAAGATCTCCATCAAAAGTGATCTTACATATATCCACAGTGGGGCTCTTCAATTTCAAAAACGTGGAGTGCATCATCGAATTCATATTATCCTTGAGTTTCACTTGTCCACTTCACTTGAGTAGTAGCATCTCCTTCTTCCCCATTTGAATGCCATTTGTCGTCTTTTTCTTCCCGCTTTTCTTCGTCCTTCCCTTCAGGATACCCAACAATTTGTTGTGTGCCCCATTGACTTTGCAGTCATACTCATACTCGTACCCTCTGTATTGATGACGGATGATGTTCTGCCCACGTAGTCCGACGCTATCCTTGGTATAGTCATCATTATAGCAACAAAAGAAGATTGTCGAATGCACGAGTGCCCACACTTTGTGTATACCATCTTTTATGCTTGACGCATTTAGCGTACCTCGGTCGAAAGTATATGAGAGCATTGAAGAATCCCTGCAAACCAATGGTTGTTCCACTTAACACGACAAGGACTGGGTGGACCTCCTTGAAAAATTGAACAATTCGAGCCAAGGTAGGGAAGGTCCACACGATGAAAAAGGCAAGAGAGTAGCGGATGCTTTGTTTCTTCACTTCATCGGAAACCTGTCGGTTTCTCGAATTTTGTGAATATCGATACTTCTTCTGGAAGTTCAATTCTGACTTCTTCATGGTTCGGTGCACCACAATCATGGTAACGATACAGAATAGAATGGAGGCCCAGAGTGGTGCGAAAAAGAATGCAAATCGGAAGATGTTCGCCATGTCTCCACGGATGCAATCAGTTTCTGTGAGCTCTGTATTTCCCTTGTTGACTTCATAGCTAGAGGTACAATCCGCCGGCAGAGGCGCTATCCAACAATCCCAGTTGGCTGCATTGTACTGCTTCAACACTAGTGCAGTTGTGGCCGTCACAATGCCAAACGCGTTTGGGATTATGTGAAACCATTTCTCCAATTTGGTTATCTCTCGTTCCTTCCACCCGTATTTGATCATAAGCAAGTACATGAATTGTAAACAGCACATGTAGAGAAATCCGGCCGAGGAGAATTGCACGATGAAGCCCTGGGTATCACAGCTGGCACGGTTGCCCGCTGCCCAAGGATAGCCAGAGTAGGCAGGCATGAACAATGGCGTAAAAATCCATACGATGGACGTTTGGAAATCAATTATTGAAATGGCCAACATGAGGCGTTGTTGGGTTTTCTTGCGGTTGAATTGCGACCGGGTGACCTGAGATATTATCATTAGGGAGCCCACAGCCGAGAGGATGCAGGCGAGCTTTTGGAGGAAAAAATAGGGCCAAATCAGCAGGCGATGACATGGTGGCAATTACTTAGTGGTAGGTTCGTAATTCGTAGACTGTCTTGACTGTAGTACGAGGTGGCATCGGTCGTCATCTCGGCTGCTTCGACGGCTTTGGGTTTTGGGTGACGACTTGTGTCGTGTCCGTCTCGATGGTGGTTGAGTGGTGAGTGGTGAGCGGCAGGAGTTCCGTGCTCCCCTGGACAGTGACGGGACAGAACCGGTCATTCTGTCCTGCCTGCTGCAAGAGATGACGCACTATGAAGTCAAAATGGCCTCGGACTCATCATTTCAACAAAATCCAGCCAAATCCACATCAACTCTACGTTACTCAGACCTATGCATTATATAATAGACCTCTCAACCACTAATAACACATCAGTATGAAGCTCTCTACCCCTCTGTCCCTCCTCCTATCGGCGCTATGCATGGAAGGAGCGGTGTCATTTGCACCAGCACCTCAAAACGCAATTACTCGTCAGACATTGACGAGCTTACCCATGGCACTGGATGATGCTATGAAATCACGTCTGGAAGGTATTCGACGTTCATTCCAGGCACTTACAGAGCGATTGGGTGATCCAGATGTTATTTCTGACTCAAATCTGTTGCGCAAAGTGATGAAGGATAGATCCCAGAGTGAAGAAGTTGTTATGGCATATGAAGAGTACGCTCAGCTTGATGTTGAACTTGAGGGAGCTCAGGAACTCTTTCAGGACGCTGGTGATGACGCCGAGATGAGAGAAATGGCACGTGCTGAAATGAAAGAAATTGAAGCGAGAATGGAAGTGCTAGAAGAAGAGATCAAGATATTGTTACTACCTAAGGATCCCAATGATGATAGAAATTGCATGTTGGAAATCAGAGCTGGAACTGGAGGGTCCGAGGCTAACATCTTCGCTGGTGATCTCCTTGACATATACCGCAAGTTCATGTCGAATGAAGGGTGGCAAGTCAAAATGATAGACTCTTCATCTGGTGATGATGGAGGGTACAAAAACGTTGTCCTTGAGGTGAAAGGTGATAAAGTCTACTCGAAACTTAAGTGGGAGGCTGGAGTTCATCGTGTGCAGCGAGTTCCTGCTACAGAGACTCAAGGGCGTGTTCACACCTCAACAGCCTCTGTAGCAATCATGATTGAGGTTGATGATGTTGACGTGAAAATTGGTAGGTTCAGATTTAGTGTATTGATATTTCCTATTCTTTTATTTCGTTCATTTTGCTCACAAATAACTCGAACAACTGATGTCTTCAGATCAAAAAGATATTGAAATGAGTACAATGCGTTCTGGTGGAGCAGGTGGACAAAACGTGAACAAGGTAGAGACAGCAGTAGATCTTATCCATAAGCCAACTGGAATTCGAATTAAGTGCACGCAAGAGAGAAGTCAGTTGAAAAACAAAGAGTTGGCTATGAAAATGCTCATGGGTAAGCTGTATGACATAGAGATTGAGAAACGAGAGGCTGAGGAGAGGGCACGACGTGGTGACCAAATCGGGACGGGAGGTCGCAGTGAGAAGATCCGAACTTACAATTGGAAGGATAGTCGTGTTTCTGAGCATCGGCTGGGGCAAAACTTTCCTTTGCAGGACATCTTGGGTGGGGGTGTAGGCCCAATAATTGATGGATTGATCGCGAAAGATCAAGAGACAAAGCTGAGACAACTAAGCGAAGATTCTGCAATGTGAGAGAATTATCGATAAGCGGAGTGCAGTCGTAACAAGTTGGATCACTTGACTAGAAGAGCCGGATCGGTCTTCTTTATAAATAAGTACGCCATCGCTTCGTTATAACCTAATTCTTTCATAGTGTTTAAGAACTGTTCATCTCTTGAGAAGGGCTGGTGTTGTTGGCATCTTCTCAAGTCGAGAAATGCAAGGGAGCTATGCCGTAAAACCTGCACCAATTGACGACCTCCGCCAGTTCTTCTACTGTTTCCTCCACCATCAGTCACTTGGCCGCCTTCTACATTCAGTTGTGAGCACGAATATAGTCGTAACTCAGACAAAGATCTGCAACCCATCAATAACTCGTTCAGACCAACAACTGTTAGCTTCGTACAAAAGCTTACGTCCAATGAAAAAAGCTCTGACAACCTAACCGATATAGCATTCAAACTTTCGTCCGTGATTCTTTTCAGGTAACGCATCTGCAGGTGCAGCAGTTGTGGTAATATTTGAGTAATATCCAGCACAAATTTATCCGTGAGTTTGTGACACTCACTGACACACAGAGAACGGAGGTTAGTCAGAGTGCTCAGTCGTTCTACACAGTCGTCAGTGAGACCAATACAACCCCATAGATTCAGAAGGACAAGGTTATTTGGCGATAAATCTGTGGGTGTAGTAACTGTGCCTGGTCCAACATGAGTTAACTTGATAAACCCCCAAAAAGTCGCCTGGACCAGCTTTTTGCAATTTTGAAAGATCACATCCACCGAATTGTTCGTCACTTTGTAGTTGTCTCTTCCATGAAAAGTTTCTAGCTCAGTCAGATTTTGACCAATTGCCACGCCAGATTTGTCAGTGAGTTGATGCATGTGTGAAATATCCAATACTTTCAAACGATTGCATGATCTCACAAGCTGAACGATGCCATCATCGCTAACACCACGGCAATCCTTCATATACAACACTTCCAATCGCTCTCCTATATGTGCTGAAATCAAATGAATAGTATCGTCTGTTATCAATGGGATGCGGCTAATATCTAGCCGCTTCAACTTGCACAGGTGAGGCAAAGTAGGATGGATGTCCACGGGAGGATCAAGATGAAGAAAGTCATTGAGAACTAATGAAGTCAGTGACGAGTGAGAACTCTTTAACAAACCACGTAAAAGTTCCCGATGTGGATGGTTTGAAGTAGTATGCGTATTTGACACGATGATATCATTGTAACTTGATCGCGAAAGAGACTGAGGTTTGAGTGGAGAACCAATAGCAGTGTTCCTGTACGAAGAGGTATCTTGACAGAGTGGAAACAGCACATGGTCGTTGACGTCGATTGCTGCTGTGATTCCTTTGCTTAGAACGATTTCTCTCCAGTGTAAGCAAACCAACTGACACATCGCACGCTGGCGCACAGAAAGGAAGGGAAAGATTATTGGGAGTGTTATCTCTGATTTTAAAGCTGACAACGTTGATTGAGTAGAGTCGACCAAAGATATAGTAGATTGTGGTGTCGTTGGATTCATTTGATTATTTGATTCATCGTCGACTGGTAGTGGATGTGGATCTTGTCGTCGAAGCAAAATATGCTCGTGTTCCGCAAATGTAGAATGAAATGTGCGAGATGGTATGATATGATACCCAGAATCGCCTTTACATCTATTCTCCTTCTTTTGTCTAATGTAATCTTGGAACACATATTTTATGCTGAGCACTTTGGTCGAGCCTGGACATGGATCACCAAAAACTACATTCATCGGGCGCCCTTCTATCAACGAATATGAATATTTGATATCTCCCTGACAGAGACCGTCTTCACAGCCAATATCCTCCCCTACCTCATCGTTCAAGAATGGCAACACATCTCGAGTATATGGAACATAAGAGTCAGACGGTTTGCTGTGATCGACGATTGATCCATCAAGCAATCTCCTTCCATCGGCCGGCCCGTAAGAAGCCGTGATTACTTTCAACCGCGTGAACATTACTTGCCGAGGCATGTCTCGATGAGCTTGATAGTGGTCAGGGGGTGTTGGTGTTGTGTTGAGGAGGATGCTCCAGGTTTTTGCATTCGGAGCAGCGCTTGTTTCTTGTTAGAGAACCGGAAAGCTAGAATTTCGCGTAAATCTATTCAGACGTGCCTGCCGAGTGGCCAACGCGGATGCTGGAAATAAACAGCTTCTAAGTAGGTAGTGGGCCATTGAATTCGGCTACAATAATAAAAGTAGATTTGTCACTACTCATGCTCTTATCGTATAAGCGTTGCTAAAGCGTAATAGGTGACCTGATGAGGTCCAAATTGGGATAGCCACTACACCAGTCTCGCAACATATCGTATCTAACGCTGTGAATATAGCAATCCACAGCTTCCAGTGACCCATTGTATTCGGCTAAAAAAAAAAGAAAAGGATTTGACACTACACCTACTCTATCATCAACGTATTAGCGTTGCTATAGCAACGTAGGTGACCTGATGAGGCTCAATTTGGATGGAGGCCTGCACCACTCTAGCACCATATCGTATCTAACGCTGTGAATATAGCAATCCACAGCTTCCAGTGACCCATTAACGTTGGTTACGATAGTGTAGAAGGATATGTGCCGCTGCTCAAGCGCTTTATCTGTGTATCGGCCATGCTGCAACGTCGTAGGTGACCTGATGAGGCTCAATTTGGAGGCCTGCAATACTCTAGCAACATATCGTATCTAGCGCTGTGAATATAGCAATCCACAGCTTCCAGTGACCCATTAACGTTGGTTACGATAGTATAGAAGGATATATACCGCTGCTCAAGCGCTTTATCTGCGTATCGGCCATGCTGTAACGTCGTAGGTGACCTGATGAGGCTCATTTTGGATGGAGGTCTGCAATACTCTAGCACCTATCGTATCTAGCGCTGTGAATATAGCAATCCACAGCTTCCAGTGACCCATTAACGTTGGTTACGATAGTATAGAAGGATATATGCCGCTGCTCAAGCTCTTTATCTGCGTATCGGCCATGCTGCAACGTCGTAGGTGACCTGATGAGGCTCATGTTGGATGGAGGCCTGCAATACTCTAGCACCATATCGTATCTAGCGCTGTGAATATAGCAATCCACAGCTTCCAGTGACCCATTAACGTTGGTTACGATAGTATAGAAGGATATATGCCGCTGCGCAAGCTCTTTATCTGCGTATCGGCCATGCTGTAACGTCGTAGGTGACCTGATGAGGCCAATTTGGATGAGGCCTTCAATACTCTAGCACCATATCGTATCTAGCGCTGTGAATAGAGCAATCCACAGCTTCCAGTGACCCATTAACGTTGGTTACGATAGTATAGAAGGATAAATGCCACTGCTCAAGCTCTTTATCTGCGTATCGGCCATGCTGCAACGTCGTAGGTGACCTGATGAGGCTCATTTTGGATGGAGGCCTGCAATACTCTAGCACCAATCGTATCTAGCGCTGTGAATATGCCAATCAACAGCTTCTAGTGACCCATTATGATTCACCATGATAATAAAGAAGCATCTTTATCACGGCTCATGCTGTTGTTGCTCGTATGGGCGTCGCTACAACGTCGTAGGTGGCATGACGAGGCATCTGAGACGTCCGCCAGATTCTCTGTTGACAGCCATATCGTATCTAACGCTGTGAATATGCCAATCAACAGCTTCTAGTGACCCATAAGAGTTGGCCATGATAGTATAGAAGCATCTTTATCACGGCTCATGCTGTTGTTGGCCGTATGGGCGTCGCTACAACGTCGTAGGTGGCCTAATGAGGCATCTGAGACGTCCGCACTACTCTCTAGACACCATATCGTATCTCACGCTGTGAATATGGCAATCAACAGCTTCTAGTGACCCATATGAGTTGGCCATGATAGTATAGAAGCATCTTTATCACGGCTCAAGCTGTTGTTGGCCGTATGGGCGTCGCTACAACGTCGTAGGTGGCCTGACGAGGCATCTGAGACGTCCGCCAGATTCTCTGTTGACAGCCATATCGTATCTCACGCTGTGAATATGCCAATCAACAGCTTCTAGTGACCCATAAGAGTTGGCCATGATAGTATAGAAGCATCTTTATCACGGCTCATGCTGTTGTTGACCGTATGGGCGTCGCTAACAACGTCGTAGGTGACCTGACGAGGCATCTGAGACGTCCGCCAGATTCTCTGTTGACAGCCATATCGTATCTCACGCTGTGAATATGGCAATCAACAGCTTCTAGTGACCCATAAGAGTTGGCCATGATAGTATAGAAGCATCTTTATCACGGCTCATGCTGTTGTTGCTCGTATGGGTGTCGCTACAACGTCGTAGGTGGCCTGACGAGGCATCTGAGACGTCCGCCAGATTCTCTGTTGACAGCCATATCGTATCTCACGCTGTGAATATGGCAATCAACAGCTTCTAGTGACCCATAAGAGTTGGCCATGATAGTATAGAAGCATCTTTATCACGGCTCATGCTGTTGTTGCTCGTATGGGCGTCGCTACAACGTCGTAGGTGGCCTGACGAGGCATCTGAGACGTCCGCCAGATTCTCTGTTGACAGCCATATCGTATCTCACGCTGTGAATATGGCAATCAACAGCTTCTAGTGACCCATAAGAGTTGGCCATGATAGTATAGAAGCATCTTTATCACGGCTCAAGCTGTTGTTGGCCGTATGGGCGTCGCTACAACGTCGTAGGTGACCTGACGAGGCATCTGAGACGTCCGCCAGATTCTCTGTTGACATCCATATCGTATCTCACGCTGTGAAATATGCCAATCAACAGCTTCTAGTGACCCATAAGAGTTGGCCATGATAGTATAGAAGCATCTTTATCATGGCTCATGCTGTTGTTGCTCGTATGGGCGTCGCTACAACGTCGTAGGTGGCCTGACGAGGCATCTGAGACGTCCGCCAGATTCTCTGTTGACAGCCATATCGTATCTCACGCTGTGAATATGGCAATCAACAGCTTCTAGTGACCCATATGAGTTGGCCATGATAGTATAGAAGCATCTTTATCACGGCTCATGCTGTTGTTGCTCGTATGGGCGTCGCTACAACGTCGTAGGTGGCCTGACGAGGCATCTGAGACGTCCGCCAGATTCTCTGTTGACAGCCATATCGTATCTCACGCTGTGAATATGGCAATCAACAGCTTCTAGTGACCCATTATGAGTTGGCCATGATAGTATAGAAGCATCTTTATCACGGCTCAAGCTGTTGTTGCTCGTATGGGCGTCGCTACAACGTCGTAGGTGGCCTGACGAGGCATCTGAGACGTCCGCCAGATTCTCTGTTGACAGCCATATCGTATCTCACGCTGTGAATATGCCAATCAACAGCTTCTAGTGACCCATAAGAGTTGGCCATGATAGTATAGAAGCATCTTTATCACGGCTCATGCTGTTGTTGACCGTATGGGCGTCGCTACAACGTCGTAGGTGACCTGACGAGGCATCTGAGACGTCCGCCAGATTCTCTGTTGACAGCCATATCGTATCTCACGCTGTGAATATGGCAATCAACAGCTTCTAGTGACCCATAAGAGTTGGCCATGATAGTATAGAAGCATCTTTATCATGGCTCATGCTGTTGTTGCTCGTATGGGCGTCGCTACAACGTCGTAGGTGGCCTGACGAGGCATCTGAGACGTCCGCCAGATTCTCTGTTGACAGCCATATCGTATCTCACGCTGTGAATATGGCAATCAACAGCTTCTAGTGACCCATATGAGTTGGCCATGATAGTATAGAAGCATCTTTATCACGGCTCATGCTGTTGTTGCTCGTATGGGCGTCGCTACAACGTCGTAGGTGGCCTGACGAGGCATCTGAGACGTCCGCCAGATTCTCTGTTGACAGCCATATCGTATCTCACGCTGTGAATATGGCAATCAACAGCTTCTAGTGACCCATAAGAGTTGGCCATGATAGTATAGAAGCATCTTTATCACGGCTCAAGCTGTTGTTGGCCGTATGGGCGTCGCTACAACGTCGTAGGTGGCCTGACGAGGCATCTGAGACGTCCGCCAGATTCTCTGTTGACATCCATATCGTATCTCACGCTGTGAATATGGCAATCAACAGCTTCTAGTGACCCATAAGAGTTGGCCATGATAGTATAGAAGCATCTTTATCACGGCTCATGCTGTTGTTGCTCGTATGGGCGTCGCTACAACGTCGTAGGTGGCCTGACGAGGCATCTGAGACGTCCGCCAGATTCTCTGTTGACAGCCATATCGTATCTCACGCTGTGAATATGGCAATCAACAGCTTCTAGTGACCCATATGAGTTGGCCATGATAGTATAGAAGCATCTTTATCACGGCTCATGCTGTTGTTGCTCGTATGGCGTCGCTACAACGTCGTAGGTGGCCTGACGAGGCATCTGAGACGTCCGCCAGATTCTCTGTTGACAGCCATATCGTATCTCACGCTGTGAATATGGCAATCAACAGCTTCTAGTGACCCATAGAGTTGGCCATGATAGTATAGAAGCATCTTTATCACGGCTCATGCTGTTGTTGCTCGTATGGGCGTCGCTACAACGTCGTAGGTGACCTGACGAGGCATCTGAGACGTCCGCCAGATTCTCTGTTGACAGCCATATCGTATCTCACGCTGTGAATATGGCAATCAACAGCTTCTAGTGACCCATAAGAGTTGGCCATGATAGTATAGAAGCATCTTTATCACGGCTCATGCTGTTGTTGCTCGTATGGGCGTCGCTACAACGTCGTAGGTGACCTGACGAGGCATCTGAGACGTCCGCCAGATTCTCTGTTGACAGCCATATCGTATCTCACGCTGTGAATATGGCAATCAACAGCTTCTAGTGACCCATAAGAGTTGGCCATGATAGTATAGAAGCATCTTTATCACGGCTCAAGCTGTTGTTGCTCGTATGGGCGTCGCTACAACGTCGTAGGTGGCCTGACGAGGCATCTGAGACGTCCGCCAGATTCTCTGTTGACAGCCATATCGTATCTCACGCTGTGAATATGGCAATCAACAGCTTCTAGTGACCCATAAGAGTTGGCCATGATAGTATAGAAGCATCTTTATCACGGCTCAAGCTGTTGTTGGCCGTATGGGCGTCGCTACAACGTCGTAGGTGGCCTGACGAGGCATCTGAGACGTCCGCCAGATTCTCTGTTGACATCCATATCGTATCTCACGCTGTAAATATGCCAATCAACAGCTTCTAGTGACCCATAAGAGTTGGCCATGATAGTATAGAAGCATCTTTATCACGGCTCATGCTGTTGTTGACCGTATGGGCGTCGCTACAACGTCGTAGGTGACCTGACGAGGCATCTGAGACGTCCGCCAGATTCTCTGTTGACACCATATCGTATCTCACGCTGTGAATATGGCAATCAACAGCTTCTAGTGACCCATAAGAGTTGGCCATGATAGTATAGAAGCATCTTTATCACGGCTCAATGCTGTTGTTGCTCGTATGGGCGTCGCTACAACGTCGTAGGTGGCCTGACGAGGCATCTGAGACGGCCGCCAGATTCTCTGTTGACAGCCATATCGTATCTCACGCTGTGAATATGGCAATCAACAGCTTCTAGTGACCCATAGAGTTGGCCATGATAGTATAGAAGCATCTTTATCACGGCTCATGCTGTTGTTGCTCGTATGGGCGTCGCTACAACGTCGTAGGTGACCTGACGAGGCATCTGAGACGTCCGCCAGATTCTCTGTTGACAGCCATATCGTATCTCACGCTGTGAATATGGCAATCAACAGCTTCTAGTGACCCATAAGAGTTGGCCATGATAGTATAGAAGCATCTTTATCACGGCTCAAGCTGTTGTTGGCCGTATGGGCGTCGCTACAACGTCGTAGGTGACCTGACGAGGCATCTGAGACGTCCGCCAGATTCTCTGTTGACAGCCATATCGTATCTCACGCTGTGAATATGGCAATCAACAGCTTCTAGTGACCCATAAGAGTTGGCCATGATAGTATAGAAGCATCTTTATCATGGCTCATGCATGTTGTTGCTCCTATGGGCGTCGCTACAACGTCGTAGGTGGCCTGACGAGGCATCTGAGACGTCCCGCCAGATTCTCTGTTGACAGCCATATCGTATCTCACGCTGTGAATATGGCAATCAACAGCTTCTAGTGACCCATAAGAGTTGGCCATGATAGTATAGAAGCATCTTTATCACGGCTCAAGCTGTTGTTGCTCGTATGGGCGTCGCTACAAGCGAGTACTTGGTTGAGTGGTTTATACTATACGTATTAGCAGTGCTATACGTATAGTATAAACCACTCAACGTGTCTTGTTGATAAGTTTTGATCATCTTTGGGCTCCATTTTGTTATTGGTCCTTAAGTTATTGTGTGTTACATAATTGGGGACTATGCACGCTTTCTCTCTAGAAGTTATGTAAAAGTGCATGTTCCTAGTGCCTAATCAATAATTTCTTCTGTCATCTCGTTATATTTGTGTCCTTCTTTGAATTTTGGATGAAGCTTGATTTGAGCGTGAGGCCATGACTTCGCACCTGTCATCCATGTCTTTGTTTTGGGCTTTTTTGTTAACTCCCATGTTGGCTTCTTTTCCTTAGCACCATTCTCACGAGTATCCGCATATGTGCTTTCATCTTCTCCATCAAATTCACCAGTAGTAGGTACTTCAATCAAACCAAATGCTGTAGCAACATCACCCTTATGCAAGTCATGGACGTTGTAAACATCCCGAAAACCATGGCTGGCATATGCTATAAGATAAGATCCGTATGCATCCTTCGCAAACGGAAGCATCCGCTCACTTTCATTGACTAGGTTTTCAATTTGTAGTTGAATCTCTGCTAACTTTGGCAGCTCAAATTCACTTACTGTAATAGCAGCCGAAGTGTAGTACTTGAGAAATCCCTGCTCCCCAGGATTGAGGAATAATATAGATCGACCAATTCTGTCAGAATCACAAGAAATCCTGGCTATACGGAGAATAAACTCCGACGGGTCATCAGGAGGCTCAAACTGTAATACAAAGTCGACACTCGGAGGCACGTCAAGGTCCCTTCCTGCAGCGTCAGTTGTACATAAGATACCCTCTTTCATGTCTGAAAATTTGAAGAATGTACTGATGAATTTCTCCCGACGTTGCCGACTATGCATTGTAAGCACAGGAACACGCAAGCGTTTCAAAAGCTCGGCATGGAATCTCGCAGAAGTGGATGTTGAGAAGAAGACCATCATTTTTTTGTCAAGATTTTTCCTCAGGAATGTGTAGAGGAACCGGAATCTCAAATACTCAGGACAAGTGACAAATGTATGGTCGTACGCTTCGTAGATATCACTGTCCATTGGCACCATTGAGCCCATGTTGTCTACAGCTGTGGCGAGATATCTTTCCTTGGCAGAGACTAGTGCCGTCTCTGCCCCTCCCTCACTAACGAGATTATTCCCAACATCATATTGGACCAACTGATCACTTTGCTGTGAATTTAGAGTATCTCTTCGCTCAACCAACGCACGTTCCAATTCAAACGCTAGAGCACTGACTCTAGTGTAACTGTCCCCCGATTGATCGTCATCATTCTCATCATAATTTTGATCAGATGATTCATTTCCGGATGCCGAGTCGATAGTACTAAGTCGATTAGCACCTTCTTTTCTATTATCTGAAACTCAGATGGTGAGGGATTTTGTTGTTCATCATCAAGTGATTCTGCCATCGTTGAATAAGCAGTAGAATCGCCCTTGGTCGGTGGATCATTGGCTTTTGATTTTGGCACAAGTGCCAATTTATTGTTGCTGGATGATGAAGGAGCGCTTTTTGATGATTTGCTCTTTACAGACCGATTACTGCTGGGCAAAGAGGGATCCTTCTTTTTCGATGATGCAGCGGTGGCACCAGCGCGTGATTTGCTGGCACGGCTAGTAGCAGCATTATTTAGTGAGCGGGTAGATGATTGGAGCTTGGCATCAAGCTTGGAGGCGTTTGAAGAAGAAGACACAACCGATCTC
This sequence comes from Skeletonema costatum, assembly GCA_018806925.1. Taxonomy (NCBI): domain Eukaryota; phylum Bacillariophyta; class Thalassiosirophyceae; order Thalassiosirales; family Thalassiosiraceae; genus Skeletonema; species Skeletonema costatum. Next base: position 18,958 of record JAHBBA010000043.1, on the reverse strand, counting down.
GAGTCTGCGCAGACCGAGGTAGGCGACTCAACTGTAGCCGCAGGTCTGATGCTAGAGGCTGAAGACTTGACTGACCTGCCGCTGCTATCTCTACGCTTTATTTTGTCGACTTTCAAGTAGGAAATACCAGGAGGCTCGGATTGAGTGTCTAAGAAAGTGCTCTTTGAGGATAGGCTCCGACTGGGATATTCCGATTGCGTGTCTTCCGGCTCCATGCTTAATTGCGGTGGTGTTTGCAGCCAATAATTGATGAGCGGCGGGAGCAGTACTATATTGCAGTCACACAGTGCTTCTGATCATCGGCAGGGTCAGCAGCAGGTACAATACTTAGCAACAGTTTGTGGTAGTGGTAGTGTTGGTAGGCTGTTGGTCGTAGATAGTTCAGTACAGCCCCACTCTTTTTTCTTCCAAATAAGAAAGCATCTTTCTACCATCTTCCCTCTTTAGTAGAGAGTGCCCTGATGAAGGAGGCAAAAGCGAGTTGTAGAGAAGTGGAATATTAAGCATTACTGCACTGGGGCAAAAGTGAACGTGGCATGATGAAAGATCAGCCACCCTTTCGATTGAAAAAGATTCAAAAGTTAGTGAACAATACAAACAGCAAGAATGACAATCGCTGTATGACGCTTTTGCAATCACTCTCTCTTCGACGAACTCACCTCAAACACCTCCATCCAAAACTATCCATGCCGCAACTCAAACTAGGCTCCGAAATGGATATTCGTCACTCTGCCGCGATGTTTGAACAGGTTGTTCAGAACTACTTGAGGAAGCAGAATGGTTGCAGTGTTTCATGACTGAGGCAGATCAACGGAGGGAAAGTCGTAGAAAAGGTGGGAGGTTGCCTCCATCACCTGATTTTTGGGTGAGGAATGGGTATTGTGTTCAATTATTGGACTTTGATCATCCTCCTCCTCCTCCTTCTCAGCGACGCGGTGGTGACATCAAGAGTAGTTCCAAGTCAAAAAGCACCACCAGCAATCAAAGAGAAAATACACGAAGAACATCAATTGGATCGAGGCGACGAACGGGCTGGCTGTTAGTATATACTTGAACAAAAGTTCAGTACAGATTGCTACCTCTAGAGAGTCAAGAGCGAAGTTCAGAAGCTGCAAACTATTGGATTTTCAGCTCGCTGAAGGACTTTCATTTTCATCCATTTCGTCTTATCGGATCATTTCATTGTTGCAGTATCTCAACATGTTGGTTAGACTGCAAATATAACTTCGCTCCTGGATGGCCGACCCCCCAGGCCCACCAGACGTCCTATGAAATTTCTGTTACATAATTTCTGTTACATTATTATTCATAAAATACTACGTCCGCTGTTGAGGTGATGAACTATTGCTAGGACCTTCCTTGATCTACAAAGATGCAAACGCGATCCTTCTTTTCTAAAGTGGATCTCCAGGCCTTTGATATTTCTTGCACAACTTCTTGTGACCACCATTAAAGTCTTCCATTTGGTGCTCGCGACCACAATATCCCATCACATGACAGCGACTGCACCTTTTGATTTCATCCCGCGGACCACAGATTGCGCAACAGCTTTGCAGAAAGGAGAAATGACGCCTTTCATTCTGCATTGATCCATCCCTTACCTTCTTTTCAACGATAAGAGCCGCAGCCTCAATCAATTGACACCAAACCAACCAGTTCACAGATGATTCGGGGTTGAATGTACTCATACGACATATGTGTTTGTAATACTCCGGAAAGAGCAGTGGGGTTGGTCTCTTTTCGCAAAATGCTCCTCTTCCCATTGGAAATACGGTTGGGAATGAGGCAAGCTCGAATATATCATTGCTGTCGAGTAGACATCGAAAACCTGCTACCATCATCTCGTCAAAGGTGGTGTCCGTTTTGAAGCCAATCGATCCAAGAACCTTTTGTTTATGCAGAAAATCTCTCAATGTTGGCCAATCTTCCTCTGTGACTGGCAAAACGTCCGCTGCAGTCAACTCTTGCCCAATAGCATTTACAACGACTTGATGTGGGTGTGGAAGTGTTTTGCATCGGGTGAACTTGTTTGTCAAGGTTGCCACATATCCCGTGCCTGAGATACCGCACTCTGCCTTGCTGCGTATGATAATTGGATAAGGGTTTGGTGCGATTGAGATTGCCTCGGCGAGGGTTAGATCTGGCAGTCCGAAGGCCGCCATTGTTGTTTAACTATATTGCTTCATGCCTATGCTCAGCTATGCCGCGGTTGCTTGAGTATCTAGTACATATGATTTTCGGGTTGAAAGTGAGTTGGATATTGTAGGGGGAGCCCGCAATTCTTTTCTCTCGCGCAAAAACTGAATACAGTTTCTTCCAAATAAGAAAGCATCTTTCTAAAATCTTTCTATCATGCGCCGCTGACTCAGCGCGCGACAAAAGAGAGAGAAAATCAACAAATCTGAAGCCTCTCAACATGAAGTATGGTACAATAGATGGTAGCCATTCAAACCAACAAAACAATATCCAACATGACGGCAATTACTACAGCATATGTTTGCTTCATTCTATCTCTAGCGGTAAAATGTGGGGCATTTTCGACCGGTCCCACTTCCCAGCGCTTGACTGGGCTTGCACCACTCCACTCTACCCCAGCTGAAGTAACTTCTTCTTCTATAAACGACGCATCTGCTGCCGCCATAGTAGACGCAACAAACAATCAATTCACACCCGTATTTGATTTCACACTCGACGACGTTGCAACTAAACAACAATCGGCGGCTAGCTTTGAAAGGATAGATGACGCTATCATGGGTGGGATTTCCTTATCTTCATTGAGAGATGTTCCTGATAAAGATTACGCTAGCTGGTCAGGCGTTTGCCGCACTGACGGAGGTGGCTTTTGCGGTATGCGCACATTACCCTTTAAAGATGCTCCACTGAATGCTACTGGTCAAGAGGGAGTCTATCTGGATTGTAATTTGGCAAGTGATGATGAGGCAGAGAGGCGAATTTGGAAGCTAACGGTGAGGACTGATTCATCTCGTGGAGAGATGGTTTATCAATCACAATTCGATTTGAAGCAGGCAATTGAAGACGCAAAGAAACAGAGTGTGGGCGACGAAACAAAATGATGTCAGTGATGCGTGGGCTAAGGTACTAGTGCCATTTGATAAGTTTCAACTTGTTCGTGGACCAAGATTGATTCCAGATGGCCCACGTTGAATGTCACGGGTGGAATTTATCAAATTGGTATGACTCTCTCAAAGTTTGTGATGAATGTAAACACAACTGAGCTGGAAAACTTTCCGCCCTGGCTACTTTGACCTACGCATCAAAAGGATTGGATTTTACAATAGCCAACATGACGGTGGATCAAATGTTAGTGCTTCAACTAAGGTTCGCTGCTGTTCCAACTACGTTATCAAAAGAAGATGCAGAAAAGAAACGTCCAGTAGTACTGAGATTATTGTTGCCAATTGCAAAACTCTTATTTTCTGAACAAGCCCAATCGTAGGCGGAGTGCAATGAGAATCTTGCGTGAAGAACGCAAGCTCAGCAGAGCACGAGCCATCATATGGGGTATCAAATGTCGGAAGGAGAGCATGGGCCTATTCAAGTCTTGCGCTAAAACAGCTGGTATTCTTTCTGTTGATATACTGAGATCTGTGATCAAGACCACTCTCAAGATTGTTCTTTTATATCCAATTCGACTAATTGGTGCAACTATTCGGGCAATGAAAAAAACGATGGGGATGAAAGTGAAGCCTTCATTGAGAGAATAGCTATTTGCAGATAACATTGTCACCGTTCATATTAAGCTAATCAGATTTAAGATACAACACCGATGAACAGCGGGAAACGACCTTTGTCCGCGTCAAAGACCACCTCCACTGTTGGGAATTCTATTATAGTTTCCCTTTCAGCGAGTCCTTCAATGTTGCATTTGGATCAAATTGTAAATATTGCGGAGCTGCCGACGAGCAAGGTAAACGCTTCATCAACAACACCAAAGATTCTCGTCGTTCATTTGCAAACATCTTTAGCTGAGATCGTATAGCTGAGTTGCCTGGATGCACATCTAAATGCTTGCCCAAAGCTTCTAGCCAAGTTGAATTTTCATTCATCTCACTTTCCACCCTTAAGAACTTTGGTAGTTTACTCTCGCTTTTATCCTCACTTGTTATTGTTGGATTTGAAGGATGATGAAAGTTGAATTCAATCTTCCATGTAATTCCATTCTTCTTGCTAAATTTTGTAGTGTTGGATGCACGTCGCCCCATTCCTTGAGGCATTCTCAACAAAACTATTCCTCCCAATTCAGCCTGTCTTGACAATTGATCAACAGCCTCTTTCTTTCTTCCGGGTATGGTAGCTGTGCGTTGCTGCTTATTGCCTAGTAATCCGTTGATTGCATTGTTCTTTTGAGAGCTGTCTTGTTTATCACCCTCCTGTACATCTCCTTCAAAATCAACTTCTCGAACTCCACTAGCAAGAATATCTATAGTACTTTTCCCTTAGTGGCTTGTAGTAGTGGATGTACTGGTTCAGTAGAAGCCATAGAAGCAATTTCCACCATCCCAGTGCGCTTTGTATTGACAAATTTTGCCTTGAACACGTTTTGTATCTGGCATCACTGTTGTGGAATCACCACCTGCGACTATGCTCTGATATAGCCTCTTTGAGCTTGATGATGTGCTCATGACATCTTCTAAGAAGTGATAATCTGATGCCAATTGTGCATCTGTGAATCCCTTCAAGGAGCAAAACTTGGTACGATCACGCTGTCCATTGCAGACTAACTCTCCAGTGCTTTCGTCTTTTGTTTGTGCTTGCGGCAACATTCTAGAGAACATGTCCGCATATGACATCGTGGGCAGCAGTAGATGGCAATCTCCTCGTTGCATACCTGGCAAGGAGGGAGAGAGGTAGATCTCTTTTGCGCCATGGTAAATGATGATGGGCGTTATTGTTTTGATGGAATGATAATGATCTGGAAATATCCATTGTTTGGCAGCGGGCGACGCACGGCAGGCGGCAGCGGCCCCAACTCACATTATTGTTCCACTTTTCACATTATCGTGCTCCTCTCGCTTTGACCTTCAGTGCCCCAGCGGCATCGCTGACATCTTTTCTTTGGTTTACATATATGGTACGCACGAAGCAATCACCAAACTAGTGAAAGAGTCGAGAGCTTCCATTAATCGCCATGCCAGCACGCTTCTCTCAATACACTACGCGAAAACTCCTCTCCGCGGTTGTTCTGATCATCAATTTCGTTTTGAATTTTGCAATTCCATCGACAGACTTGGTACACCCAACGAGCACATGGAGACCAAAATCAAGAAGAGCTCAACAGAGACAATACATAAGACGGGGATTGTTGCAGCGGGGTGGCTCCGAAAACAAATCATCTGACTTTTTGAACACATATGATGAGCAAGGTGATATAACTAACACAACAGAAGAGCAGCCACTTCTACACTCAATATACTCTGTCCGAGGAGAGAGGCAGTACATGGAAGATGAATACTTTGTTGGTGACGACGGCAGATTCGCTGCAGTATTTGATGGACATGGAGGTGCCGCTGTAAGCCGTTATCTGAGACAAAACCTATACGCCGCAGTGCAAGCAGCGTTGCCAACGTCAGCGTCTGCAGTGGAAGCAGGCACCCAAGAAATACAAGGCGAATCATTAAATTCTGCATCTACTGATGATCTTGTTATTGCATCAGCAGTGTGTGCAGCTTTTGAAAAGATAGACAATGAAGTTCTTCAAATTGGCCATTGGTCATTTCAAGGCAGCACGGGTTGTGCGGTTGTTATTCATAAAAAGGTTGATGGAACCAGAACAATCATAAGCGGCAATGTAGGAGATTCTCGTGCAATACTTGGCCAACACAAGCAAGCAATAGACCTGACACGAGATCACAAACCTAATGATGAAATCGAAAGAAGCCGCATTCTCGAGTTGGGAGGGACTGTGGATTGGTGTGGACAAGTTGATCGCCTAGGACAGCCAGTGGAGCACACAGGTGTTTATAGAATAAATGGAAACTTGGCACTGTCTCGTTCGATTGGTGATCGATCGGAGCGACCGTGGGTCTCGAGTGAAGTTGAAATCAAACTTCAAACAATTGAAGACGATGTTGATTCATTTGTCCTTCTTGCCACAGATGGACTGTTTGACGTCATGACAAGTCAGGAAGTTGTGTCGTTTGTGCACCAGGTTTTAGACAGTACACCTACAGAGCATCAGGATGAGTCGCGGAGAAACATTGCAAAAGCTGTGACAGAGGAAGCTCTGAGGAGAGGATCTGGAGACAATGTAACTGTATTAGTAATTTGGCTTCATGGAGAAGTCAAAGATACTTAAATATAATCCGCCTGCTATGCTACACATACTTATAATGCATCGTGCAGCACATCAGTTGACTGGATAAAGCAAGACAATGAGGACAACAATGAGAGCCATACATGCAAACACGCAACACCTCTTGAGTATTATTGAGGGCCTCCCCTCCTTCCTCTTTCCAGCATTAGCACATCGCCTCCTCTCTCCTGTTTCCCTTTTCACGTTCGTGGCTGAACATCGATGCAAACGAAAAAGCAACGCAAAGTTCGATGCCTTCATTCCAGTAAAGACCATGAGCAACTTATCTGTAGTGTTGGTTGGGTGCGGAGCACCTCTACGCAGTATGGGGTGGTACCACGCTACCCAATTGCTGAACGAAAAGAATGATATGTAAGTGTGACTTGCATCCGCATAGAAACTCCTGCTGCATAGCATTGCTAACATGAATCTACTCAATACAGCTGTGCCCGTTTAGATTTCATTGTGGAGCCATGGTTCATGTCAGATGCTGGGAAATCGAGCCCGGGCTCCACCGAATTTGCTGACTTCCAAAAAGAAGCCGAAGCAAAGCACGGTATCAAGTTCTTTAGCAAAGTAGAAGATGTTCCACCTGTAGTAGAAGGAAAGCGACTTGCAATTATTAGCGCTAGAACGTCTGACAACCCAAAACTATTCGCTTCATGTCTTGGAATTGGATGTCACGCCATCTTCTTGGAGAAACCAGGAGCGCCTTCAGTTGCAGAGCTCAAGAATATGCAAGAAAGTGCAAAGAAGTTAAACGTTGAGATATTCATGGGGTTCAACAAAAATGTAAGCAAGTACTCAGAGAAAGCACGCCAGTATGCGAGTGCTAACGCCGGTACAAAAGTTACATTTTACCACAACAACAACTATGAAGATTCTCCTGAGAGCTTGGGGGAGTGCTTTGAGCGTAATGCCGAAGGTATGCTAAAAAACATGGCTATTCACGAGCTTGCTCTGGCTGTGAGCTTCTACAACGTTTCTGTTGAAACGATTGCATCCGTTGAAGCTGATAGAGAGTATTCTAGAATGCAAACGCTTCCTGGGCCAAGCGGCAAGGAGTTCACTGATTTCTCTAAATTGAAGTTTACTATCACCACTAAGAGTGGAGATGAAGTTTCCATTGCAGCAGATAGATGTGGAGGAGATGACTCGATCGGATTGGTGACTGACAAGGCAGGAAAAGAGCTTGTGAGGTATACCATGCCTGATCCCGAAGACAGTGCAGCAATAGAAGATGCAGAGAAAAGGATCCCTGGTGCTATGCCCTACTTTTACGTCCAAGATCCTGATTACTTCAAGTTGAAGCAAAGAGTAGCTCAAGCCATCGCTACTGGGGGCTCAGCTGAAGGAGTGGCAACCATTGACGTCGCCGTGGAAACTTTGAGAGTCGCAGAGTACCTTACACCCACTCTAATGGAGCAGCTAAAGTAGAAGTAAATAAGAATAACGTGAGACATGATGTAGCAACGGACATACCCGACACTCTTCCATTTGGAACATAATGCAAAATTGTTCTTGTGCAGTTCAGTAGAAGGGCGTACGCAGACACAAATCATTGGTAACTTGTATTTATTTATTGCAACAATATTTACTTATGCGCCTCCAACCTTAACAAAGCGCTTTTGGGCGGCCATCTTCTTGGTAATCTTCTTTCCACGGGCACCCTCACCCTCATCATCAGATGCCTTCTCGACATCGTCTTTCTTCTCTGTAAGGATGATCTCAATGTGTGCTGGTTGACTGGCGTATTTTCCAATACGTCCGTGTGCACGGTAAGTTCTACGGCGGCCTGGTGGGGCGCGGTTGCACTGTGCGTGGCTAATGAAGAGCTTGTCGGCATCAAGTCCCTTGCTCTCGCCGTTGGCAACAGCGTTAGAAAGAAGATCTCTGACAACAGCGGTAGCCTTCACGGGCCACCTTCCCTTGTCTCCAGGGGCATTGCACTGCTTGGCCATGGCCTTGCGTCCAATACCACCAGTGTATTTGGTGAAAGGCACAATAGCCTTGCGTTCGAGCACATCCTCAAGGAACTTATTGGCCTTGGAGGCGGGCATTCCCTGGATGTGGTGGACGATCTCTCTGCAGTGCTTGAAATGCACGCGGAGGTGAGATCCCCGTGACTTTGAGTGGGGGACTTCAGCGTCGGGTTCTACTGAGTAACGAGTCATGGTGATAATATTGTTGCTCTGTTGATAGCGGCGTGAAAAAGATGGGGTTGATCACCATGGAGATGAGGCGAGCCGTTTCGAGTCAAGTCTGTGTAGGAATCAGTATGACTTCTACCTGGCCTACTTGGGCAAAAAATAGTAAGCTGGTAACCCATCTAAACCCTTTTGTTGAGGAGTCCCATTGGAAAAGCAGGGAACTGAGAGAAAAGAAAAGGAATACGGAATCGGGACCCATACTTGAAAGACTCCCAGAACTTTGTTGAAGCTGAAAAGCAGATGTCCCGAACATGTCAAGGCGGCGATGGCATGCAACAATCATGACATAAATCATAAGTATCAGAACACTCGTATCAAACTGAGTATCAGCTTGTAGCCCAGCAAACCACTGCCAATCACCCACAACTAAGCACCAGCACCTCTTAAGCATCCTCACAATTCACCGCAACAGTATGAAATTAGCTTCATTCATCAGTGTTTTAGCCACCTCTTCGTGCACTTTCGCATTCACAGCAACTTCAATCAACACATTCAAAAGCCGTGACACTATTGTTCTCCTCAGTACACCCGACCCCAACAATCCATGCTGGCAAGATAACTACGACTCAGATGATGACTGCTTGAGTACAACCTATTCCGCTGCGTTTGTTGCAGAAGAATGGATCAAGTCCTTGCCCTGCGGAAAAGATGCTGATTGTCTACCTGAAGAGTTGACTCACCCCGGAACGATGGGAGATGCAGGAGTCGAGAAAGTGAATGTAATGGAGTATTTGAATATCCACAAGGCTCCCACTCTTACGGCAAATAAGGAGAAGACCGATAAGGCTCCCTAAAGTGTTGTAGCAACATTTGCTAGGAAGAAAGATTTTATTAGCGAGAGGAAACCAGTATCCATGATTGTAGTGAATGAAGATGTGGCGACAAGATTAATCAATTGTAAATTAGATACAACTTAGAATATGAATACGCATTAGGTCTTGTTTCATCATAGCTTGTGTATTTCATTTAAACTTGAACTCGAAACATGTGAATGTACTTTTTAGATACCATACTTACTGTACACAAATGACAAGGCACAAGACTGAAAACCAACGGATAAGGACACCCTCAGCAACAAACACAACACAACAAATCCAACATGGTTAAGCTAAGGAAATATCTCAGCAGAACAATGCGATGGAGCTCTAAGCAAAGTAGCCACAGTAACGAGAACAGGCGAGACAGTGCCAAGGTAAGAAGGTATTGACTTGAAAACCCACGACCATGTACAATTCTTTCTTCTCTCAACTCGTCTATTCTCCTCCTTTCAATTCGATACAGACTCAACTGCACCTGAACTTGCCTGACGTCCACGTGTGCAATAGTTTATCCTGCAATGCGTGCAACAGTGCACACTCAATTAATTTCATCAGAGTTGCTACCACCAGTTCATCCGAGTCAAGCACGCCATGATCGCGGAGTAGGAATAGATAATCTAACATAAAGAAAACTTCAAGAAGCATCAACACCAATCTCATCATCATAAGTACAATACACAATCACTATTTATTTGACCTTTATATTGAACGAGCAACTAGCCATCGTTCTACCATCCGCCAAAAAGTCACAACTAACAACAGCTCCATTCAATCCCAAACACGCCAACGCCCCTCTTATTAAACCGCACGGAAACGCCAGTATACGGATAGCTCCAACCCTAGCACTCTCTTCATCAGGGGGCAAACGCCGCAACCACTTTAATTCCAGATCCTTTAGCACAAACACTCCTCTGTGATTGGTTTGTAACTTGTCAATTTGTTTTCGAAAGACTTCTGTCCAGAATTCTTTGCAGAGGAATTTGACCGCCTCCAGTTGTGTCTTTGCATCCATTGTTGTGTTGTGTCCACCACCACCCATGATGATTGGATTATTCCCTCCGGCAATGTTGGCTCCATCGGTTGGTGTACCTACTGTATTATCCGCTTCGGGGGAGGGTGAGCCGGGACCCAGCAATGGTCTATGTTGAGCCAGACGTTCACAGAGACGGTAACCGACATCGTAACCCATTCGTTCTATCCGTGCTGCGGACCGTTCGGCGGCCATGACGGCTGCTGCTTCTTTTGATTTTCCTTCGGCATTATTGTTAGTATCATCATTATCAGAGGTGGCAGCAGCCTGCTGTTGCTGTTCCCCATTGGTGGTGGTCGTTGACTTGGCAGCAACAGCAGCAGCTAAACGCCGTGCTTCCTCGGCAATACGCTTTTCATCTCGTTCGACCCATTGAAGAATCTCGGCTAGGAGGAATTCATATGCCGACTCGGAAACGTGAGTATTATCCGATGTTGTGGAAGTGTGGGCCCCGCCTACTACGCCTGTGGATGGAGCCGATGCAGCTCGAGGAAGACGGGGAGGACCGGCGGTGTTGCTGGATGAGGGGATTACCGGGCTGCTGATCGGTGGAGGGGGAGCTGTCGATGCCATGTTGGTTGCTTGTTATTGCCCGTTATGCCCGTTGCTGGTGTTTTTTGCACCATGGTCATTGAAGCTTTCGAGCCCTTCATGAAAACGATTGAGATTGAACCTTTAGTCGCAAGGTTTTTCGTTGCACAATGTCGAGTTTGCGTGTGGCTGACATTGCTCTACCTATTCTCGGCACCAATAATCTCAACGACAGGCAAGATGATGTTGTCGGTTGCCCGCTCTAGTAGTGGTATCGCTTCTACAAGGAACAGGATTTTTTTGTACACAAAATGTTGCAGGGGACTATCGTCGGCTGTAGGAAATCACACATCAAATGAAAGTGTTGAAATACCAACCAACATTTCGCCCATCCATACATCTCTGGCCCTCAGTGTTCACTTTAGACATCCAGATTTGGGAATGAAGGATTATGAAATTCTCAGTCGCGCCACTGCATTCTTGTTGAATGTCGATCCACCCAATCCTGAGGGAGAATCATCAAACCAATCAGCTGCATCTGATGCAACATCATCACCATCGTCTACACACAACTCTCGAGGACTTGTACAAAAATCAGCATTTCCTCACCTGAAAGAAAACAGAGATTTGCGCAAAGAACTTCTGCGCAAGCAACATTACAGTTATGATCCTGCATCTGGCCCTCCTCGACTACCCCATCAACTCAATTGGCTGGAGTTTTGCCCAACTAACTTTCGACCGAAGGTGCATGTTGTTGCAAGTAGTCATGTCATCAGTCCTTGGTTATGGCCAAAATATTACGGACAAGATTGGCTACAAATTGTAACTCAAGAACATGTACGATATTCATTGGAGGTCTGGAGCAGTGACGAAGGTCTTAAAAGCAGCGTCAATGTCGACCACGGCGGAAAATTAAAAGGAGAATACAAACCAGTTGCGAAATTTGCATTGAATCCATATCCAATACATCATCCGACTGAAATGGATTTGGCAGTGATTCATTTGAAGCAAGAAGAGGAAGCCCTGAAACAAATGATGAAGCTTGGCATTCAGCCACTCAATTTACCTACGGCACATGACTTTGAAAATGATGATAGTCCTGTGTTTGAAGCGGGCGAAAAGGTTCTCTTTCAAGGGTTTGAGGTGTATGAGGCCAATATGACTGATCAAGAGACTGTGTCTGGCACGGATAACACAAAGAAAGAAGAAGATGACGAGAGGTTATTCCATCCTTATTCTTCACTGGGCAATTTGACCTTTGCCTCTCCGGATCGCTTTCTTTCCCAAACCAAAGGTGGACCTCTTCCCGAAGGCCTATGTGGAGGACCTGTGATTCAAATTCCTGCTTCTGGAAAGAATGGAAAGCAAGCTCCCATGAATATAAGAGGAGTGGTAGAAGGAATTGTCCCAACTAATCATGACAACCCTCAAATAGCAGGTCACGCCTCTTTCATACCTTCTTACAGGATACGTGAATTTGTTGACTTCGCTGAAAAAATCATGCTCGAGCAAATAATTGACAGTGACTTATTCAAACGTTGCGTAGACATGAAGGAACGCAAGAATAACACCCGTGGAACTGTTTATGGCGATGATGGGAATATACTCGATAGTGAAGATGATGATGACGAACCAGTGGACCCAAAACTCTTGGCAGGGATCGAAGGTACGGGCAACAGCTACAATACTCCACAACTTGACAGAGAATTCCAAGACATTGTTAGTAGCCTTCATGAAAAGCATTCCCCGGAGGAAGTAGATGCCATTCTGGCCACGGTGGAAAGAGAGAGGAAGGAAGTTGCTGAGATATTAGAGAAGGAAGGAGGCGATGTTGATGATGTGATAGAAAGAGTAAGGAGAAAGACGTATGAAGAAAAGGAGAAACTGATGAAAGAAATAATGGATGAAATGACGGGGCAAAGCAAGAAGTCATGAAAGTACTAAAGATCAGATGTAATTAAGTAAATCTAAACATCCAAGTCTCCTATCTTCAAATTTTCGGCCTGTTGACTAATGAAATTTCGCCTAGGAGCAACTGAATCTCCCATCAAAATATCCAGCATCTGGTCGGCAGCCGCACAATCATTAACAGAAACTTTGAGCAATGATCTTGTCTCGGGATCCATAGTAGTCTCCCAGAGCTGTTTAGGCATCATCTCTCCTAATCCCTTGAACCTTTGTATCAGTACATTCGAGCCAAGATCATCATTTGTTAATGGTTGGTCACCTTCAATATTTAGCACCTCTCTCAAGTAGGCTTCTTTTTCTTCCTCTGAAAATGTATACTTCTCAACTCGTGATCTTCCAGAACCAGTGACAACCTTGTAGAGTGGTGGTTGCGCAATGTACACGTAGCCCTTCTCAACCAACTCTCTTTGGTATCGGAAGAAAAAAGTCAGTAGCAATACACGAATATGGGCGCCATCAACATCTGCATCCGTCATGATGATAATCTTTCCGTATCGAAGCGCTGTCTCTTCTAGTTCGTCCCCCTTTATTCCCAAACCACATGCTGAAATCAAGCCTTGCAGCTCTCCATTCTGATAAATTCTTGCCGGTGCAGCGCGTTCAATGTTCAATATCTTTCCTTTCAAAGGCAGGATAGCCTGGGTTCTTCGATCTCTTCCTTGCTTTGCACTGCCAGCTGCAGAGTCTCCCTCGACAATAAACAATTCAGTCTCAGAAAATTCGTTAGAGGAGCAATCAGATAGTTTCCCCGGCAAAACAGTAGACCCTAATAAGGTCTTCTTACGAACCACTTCTCTCGCAGCCTTGGCGGCTGCAGCAGCTGCCTGTGCTTGGCTTGCATTCTCATATATTTTGTTCAAAATATCAGGATGGAAGTCAAACAGTTTTGTCAATTCTCCTCCTAGTGCTGCTTCAACGGCTGGGCGTACTTCAGGGTTACCAAGACGTCCTTTTGTTTGTCCTTCGAATTCTGGTTCGGAAACACTCACACTAATGATCGCCGTTAGTCCTTCTCTTACGAAGTCACCGCCCAAGTTCCCATCACCGTCTTTGAGCTTACCAGCACGACGAGCGCATTGGTTAAGTGTACGCGTTAGACACGATTTTAGCCCCTCAACGTGTGAGCCACCGTCCTTTGTACGGATATTGTTGACAAACGATAGAATTTGCTCACTGTAGGTATTGGCAGAGTATCGAAGAGCTGCATCAATTGCAATGGGCGTCTGTGGAGCATCTGGAGAGGAAGGGGTTATTTCAGCATGGAATAGAAGCGTGGTACCATCAGACGAGAGTGTCAATCCAAAATCGTCATCATCTTCGTCTCCCTTAATTTTGACTGCTTTGCGCTTTGTCTTGGCCCCTGCAGATCCTTCTCCGAACAACGGGGTTTTACCCTTACACAAAAGATCTGCGTATTCTGCCAATCCACCCGCATGATGGAATATTGTCACCACATTTGATTTATCCACACCCTTCTTTATGGATGACGCTCGTTTGTCTTGCATAGTCAATACGAGTCCAGCATTCAAGTAAGCAATTTCATCAAAACGCATCGCCAACTTGTCAGCATCAAACGTAATATCAGGCTTGCCATTTGTTCCCTTGAATACTGTAATGTCTGGCTTAAATGTAACAGTAGTACCTGCTGCTCGCTTTGACGAAAATGTCTGCACAAGATTTGACTTGTATTCCAAAGTTGTAGTTTCATTATCGAACACACTGTCCTTTTTCTTGGATGCCGCCTTTGTCTTGGGCTTGGCTGCTTTACCTTTGGAGCTGGAATCAGCGTCGTCGTCGCCATCATCGCCCAACGAGGCTCCCTTTGAATCCTTTGTTTGAAATACAACTCCATCCCATCTATTCTTGCTCGCCTTATTGTCAAAGTCAACATCTTGCAAACTTCCTACAGGAACACCCCTCTCAAATCTCATCATCTTTCGCTCCGTAGGATCACTCTTCTTCTTTCCAACTTTTCGATCCACATTCACAGTTACAAATTCACTGAGAGCATTGACGACACTGATTCCAACTCCATGCAATCCACCACTGACCTTGTAACCACTCCCCTGCTGTGCATTATCGAACTTTCCGCCCGCATGAAGTACGGTAAGTACAGTCTCCAGAGCAGAAATTTTGGTAGTGGGATGTAAATCTGTGGGGATGCCGCGACCATCGTCATCGATTGTGCAGCAGTTGCGTTTCTTTGGGTCTTCTTCATCATCACAATCATGAAGGACCATGTTAATTATAGATGCATGTCCGGCAAGCGCCTCATCGACAGAGTTATCCAATACTTCATAAACGAGGTGATGCAGCCCATCAGGTCCAGTGCTGCCGATATACATTCCCGGTCGTTTACGAACAGGCTCTAGACCAGAAAGGACGGTGATTTGGTTCGCAGAGTACACATCACTTGTGATTTTGGATGTTGGACTGGACAATTCGCTGGCAGCATCCTCGAGAGTTGCTGCAAGGAGTGCTGATGATGTTTGTCGCGTAGCCGCCGCCGATTGTGATGGCAATGTGGAATGCACTTGCAAACTGAGCTGATTTTTGGATGACGATGAGCGACGAGGTGACCAGTAACAACACAAGTGATGCTACCGATCTATTATTGCGATGAGATGACACCATGGTTTACGGTGCTAGGAGCCTGATAGATCTACAACCACAACAGCAGACAGCTTGAGCGGGTGGTGGTGCCGAAATCGAAATCGAAACAATGAAACTGATGGTTTTGATGGAACGGCAAAGCGCCCACTCATAGGTAGATAGAAGTATGTATTGCGCATGCTTCCTCGAGAGCATCAACAGGAAAATAGGACGATGATGAAACCAATCAACGCTATTCTACTGCTGCCGCTACTTCTATTATGCCGAGGAGCGTCCAGGGATGTGCATCATCAAGTGCATCCTATCGTCGTCAACCTTTGGCTGCTGTGCTCCCAACATCACTTGTGAAAAATCTTGCCAAAGGCAGCTTCTTGAAATGCGCTGCCGACTTGACAGGAGGTTTGGTGAGTGGAGTGACAACTAGAGATGATTGAATTACTTCATCGAACCACTCAATCTCTTTCTAACCATATAAATAATTCAACTTGTCATTATAAATGTGTCATCTTTCCAGCCCCTTGAGGTCTGGAAGTCAAGCGTCGTCTTGGAAAGCATCGAAAGAAGAAATAGCGCAAAAGCATCATCATCTCATCCTCCTTCTTCGTTTGATATCCTCCAAGCTATTGTTCGCGAGCGAGGTTTCCTCTCTCTCTGGTCTGGACTAACACCTCGAATGGCAGAAGGATTGTTCTCAGGCTCAGTGTTATTGGCTGCGAAAGAAGGAATACATACGTTGTTATCAGACTATGCATCACCTATGCTAGCAAAGAATGTCGGATTGAGTCTTCCTCCTAGTTTCGTAGGTTTCTTATCAGGAGCGGGCGGAGGTGCAGCCCAGGCGCTTGTGATGGGACCTACCTCTCTAATCGTCACAGCTTGTGTGTGGCTGCGTCTCGCGACAATGAAGATGTATCTGCACTCGAAGTTGTTCAACGTATCATCAAGGAAAGGGGAGTACTTGGTCCTATATAGAGGTGCGCCTGCCGTAGCAATGCGACAAGCAACTAATTGGGCAAGCCGCCAGGGCTTCACAGAGTTTGTTCGACCAAGGATTCCTATAGAAGGTGTAGCAGGCGAATTGCTGGCAGGTTGCATTGGAGGCACATTGAGTGCATGGAACCACACCGTTTGAAGTTGCACGAATCGAGAGTCAGTCACAAATCGTTGATGGTACTGGTAAAACAAAGGGGGAATCACTCGCTACAACAATGTGCGACATATTCAAACGAACGTGGAGTCGGAGGTTTTATACGTCGGCTTGTTCCCTAGGGCTTGCCAAGCGTGCTATCAAACTCTATTCCTTGTTTGTGTCCCAAGATTACTTAATTAAGATATAGACATGTTATTTCAAGGACACTCTACTTGAACAGAACTCAACCTGATCACTTTGAAAACATGAAGTCCTTGTACTTTTGTACTTCATCCTTACTCCCAAAACAAACTCCCATTCTTCGATCCAAATCATCAACAGCAAAATCTAGCACAGATTTATCCTCAAACTCATGTGTTGTTACTCCTCCAGCGCACTCAACCAAAAGACCCATCGCAGCCACCTCATACAAAAGCCTAAGTTTTGCCTTCGCCTTTTCAGAAGACACATTGCTGAAGACACCACCTGACTTTGCAAACATGTGATAAACATCAGGAACCATCCCACCACTATATCTCAAAGTGTATCGATCTGATATCCAATGCTTCACAAGCGCATCATATTTTGCATTGTCGTTAGTCGCTCGCAAATTACCAGGAGCGAATACTTTCTTTGCTGGCTTGAGAATTACTTCTGGACGAGAGACTTCCCAGTGAGAGCGATCTTTGACAAGTGTGACTTCAAAGGTAATGTCTGATTGACCATCTCCGTCTCTGCTCTTCGATGGAAGGGCAATGATCAATGTTGTCCTTGGACCATACAAACTAACCACAGATGCGACTTGTTCACGCCCTGTTCGTCCCAACAAGCCTTTACCAGGCCAAATACCAAAAATACTTCCAACAGAAAAGTTAGCGTCGATAATAGACGATCCATCTAACGGATCAAAAACCAAGCGAATACAATGGTCCGATCTTCTTTTTGCAGTTTTGGGGCTGACGTCTACTTCCTCTGGCGTTTCTTCACTTGCCGCAATCGCAAAGACACCAGCCTCACGAATAGCACGAAGACTGCATTATCACAATCAATGTCAAGGTGGAGCTGATCATCTCCAGAGGAATTTTGTGTTCCTGCATAGGAATGATCCACATAGTTTTGAAGGATAACTGCAATATGCGCAGTTGCTATAAGATGGTGATCACATCATGTGAGCAAAACGCATTTGAAATTGTTCAAAATTGAAACAACCAAGACACAAGAAGTACCTACCTTCACCCAAAGAGACAATGGCACTGATAAAATTCGCCTCCTTCACTCCCTTGGAGATCAAAATCTCGGTCAAACTCTCATCACGTGAGACGACCTTTCCTTCTTCATCGACAAGGGCATAGGAGTGACTTCCACACGCCTCTCCTGATCCATCGTTGATGCCATGATGGGGCGGATCTTGTGAAGTAGACTGCGGAACGGTGGACATTGTTGTTGTCAGTATGTGTGGAGGTTGTGGTGCGGGCCGTTTGCCGTGGTATGAGGTGCGTTTTATGGCCATTATCGCCATGGTGCATGCTCGCTGATGTTTGATGTGTGATGTGTGATGGTTGATGGGCTTGGGACATATGATGAGATGTGATAAAACGAGCGAGATGTCACAATAGATAGTCAATCCCCTTTTCAAATCAGTTTCATCTTAGAATAAACTCCAAACTGCAGCATATTCGTCTCGACGTTATTTTGCTGCGTGCCGGGGAGAGAAGAAGGCCAGTTGGTGAAGGATCATTCATATGTTCAATATTGTTGGGTAGTTACAGTTTCTGGAGAGTGGCGTCATCTTATCATCTGACAAGAAGCAAGAAGTACTCTCATCCTCCCTTCCTCCTAAATAATATCGTCCGAGCACGATGTCTACTATCAGCCTTCGAAGGAGAAGTCAGCTACGTTGTCGTCGAGGACCACAATTATTTGTGACAACATTCATGGTCGCAATCATTCTCCGTGTGAGTTCAAGCAAAGATGTACAATATGGAGATGTGCACAACAGAAGGTACATCAGCCAAGAGCCGCGGCAGCTACAAGATTATATACCCAATCCAGGGCCACCAGTCACCTGCAATTTTGCGATGACCACCTTTCAGATGGATACATTTTCACCCACTCAAGGTGATGGAATCATCTTCGCCATGAAATCACAAGAATCTGATGACAACGGCGTGAAAATAACATCCTTTGGATTCAATGTCCCAACTGCTAAGAGCCAAACTGTCGACTTTAAAGTCTATGCCCTAAAACAAGAAGGTTACTATGCAGATCCTAATCGAGACTCACTTAACCAGGGTAGGACTTATGATTATCGTGGGACTTCGCAGATTGATAAATGGGAAGAGATTT
>JAHBBA010000042.1:0-160712 GCA_018806925.1 Skeletonema costatum | reverse complement strand
AGGGTGTGGAGGCCAAATATCGACTTTTGACAGATCATTCAGGCTAAAAAAGAGGGTTATAAAGCCGACAGCAGCTTCATAATCGGCTCTGCAGCCCGAATTGCACATCAGATATCAAATTTGACCAAATCGACAATATGACAACCGTTAGAAAGCTCTTCTTAATCTCTATCGATTAGTGGTATTGATTCAACTCGACAATCAACAACATCAACAATATAAACACAGCTCGGCCGAGGGCCTCGCGAAAGAACGTCTCGTCTACAAAAACACACTTAACGTCGATCAGGTAAAATCCAACAATAGTTACGAGTGCATCCACCCCGACTAAGAACGCTTCGCTGAAGGACACTTTCCATAGAGAGGCCTCATCAATGACAATTAGTTACAAGTACCGTCCATAAGAGATACGCAGCTCGGCCTCCCTACCGGTCGCCCTCGCATAATACAGTTGTAGAATGCGGTATCGTCCATGACAATAGTTTACGTCGAGGATCAATGATGATTGCAACCAATAGTAAATTGATGATTATTCCCAACACAACATTCATCATCAACAACCCCTTCTCCTCCATCCACCGCCGCCAACAATCAATACATCCTTCATCGTCCACTCCTCGTCCACTCCTCATCATCATCATCATGTGGTGGAGGATCATCATCGGCGGTGGAGAGGAGGAGAAGGAGGAGGAGTGGATGATAAAGACTACCTAGTAGCCACCGCCGATGATAATGTTGATGATGATGATGATGAATGGATTGTTGGCGGCGGCTACTAGTCTTCACCCTCTCCTCCTCCTCCACCGCCGCTGCTACAACTATTCCTTATCAACCATCATCGGCGGTGGGGAGGAGGAGGAGAAGGAGTTGATGAATGGAAGAGGTGTTGACACCGCCGATGATGATGACAAGTCGAGCGAAGCGAGATAGTGATAGGTGATAGTAATTCCACCGCCGTCAATGTTGTTGTCGAGTGAGCCGGAGGCGAGGGAGATGACATGAGGATGATAATAATATTGACGGCGGTGGTGATGGAGAGTTGAAGCGAGTGAGCCGTCAGGCGAGGGAGATGGAGGATTTGATGTTGTCGATAAAGATGGTAACAGCGTTGAAGGCGGTGAAGGTCAATACGTTGATTTATTCCTCTTTTGTCAAAATCCGAACTTTTGACTCTGATTTTGGCCTCGAAATTCGGATTCTAACCCCCTCTCGAGTTGAGTTGATTGGCAGAAGATCGATATTACGCCTTGAAAACAACAACCAATCGATAGAGCTCGATGAGAGGATTCCAAAACGCCACTTTTTGTCTTGATTGGACCACTACAAGCTGAGATGTGAAGGATTAGGTGGATTCGGAGGGAATGAGTAATGCGTGGGATTGAGTGATGGTCAAGTGAGGGGAGATGGAGCTATTTCGAAGGGTGCATTGTATTCTCCATTGAATCAGCTTTCCAACAAGCCACTATTCACCTTCTAACGACCACTACAAGCCAAGATATCAAGGGAGACGTGAATTCGGATCGTCTGAGGGTATATACAAATACAACGGATAGTAGATACATTGGATTGTTTCCCCTCCAAGAATAAATTGCACTACTCTGAAAAAGGGTGCGGTGTTAAGGGTGATATGAGAGCTTTCGATTGGTAGTTCATTCGTTATATTCTGATGCGTATTGTTGAATTGTGTTTGTGTGAGGTCGGAGTGGATACGGATGGAAGATAACACATAATTCGGATGGGATATCTATCTATAGTAATGCAAGTCACTTGCACCCTCCACCTCGATCACTACTCGACTGCGCACAATCTATCTATTCAGTTGATTGTCATGTAATAAGTCTTGGCAGTATCACTCCCCAAACTTCCCGTATCAGGCTTGGCGGATTTTCATCAACATCGCTATGATGATCATCCAACAACACGGGCTGCATTAAATCCTCTCGTCCAAATCCACCAATACCTCCATCCCTATCATTACCAACGTCACCACTATTATCACCAATAATACCATCATTATCCATATCATCCATCAATAAAGGCTGCAATATCCCCAAAGTATTAAACGCAGCCTGCTCCTCCGTACTGAACTGACTAGTCCCACCACCACCACCACTCTGTTGCTGCTGCTGCCCACCACCATAATGATCCTTTATATCCCACGAAACACCCCTCTTTCGATTATTAATCGCCGGTATGGGCAAGAAACTATTCTTATCATTCACTGTTGTTGCAGCAGCACCACCAGCAGTTCCTGTCGGAAGATCGGGGGGGGAAGTATCCAATCCAGAATCTGGATCAGTCAATACCGACATGACAGAAGCGTCACCTGTCGATAAGACTCGGCGGTGGGAGAGTGGACCAACTTGTTTTGGTGGCAATATTTGTGGATGATGATGGTAGGGATTATGATCATTAGCTGTGGTTCCAATTGCCCAGCGGGGTGGAAGGGGTGGTCGTTTTTGTTGTTTATTATTGGACGATGTGGATGGTTGTTGTTGCTGTGATTGAGGAGCAACAGCAGCAGCAAGTTTGTTGTTGTGCAGCAACATAATCGAATAGACCACCGCTACCTGAAGCACCACCACCACCACCATTTCCTGAAAAGAGACTTACTGCACCCCCATCGTGATGATCATGATGATGAAGATTGTATTGGTGATTCCCATCCGATTTCAAAGATAAACGGTGGAGGAGTCAGTGATTGTAAATCACTCTGAATGATGGAATCAGGTGGTGGCGAATATGCCTCCCCGTGAACGTTGCTGTTGTTGTTGCTCAGCAGTTCATCATTATAATGATATTGCCAATGTTGTTGATACTATCCGAAGAAGCTCCCGTGGAGATGGAAACTTCAGTCGAGGACGACAATAAATTAGTATTGTCCTGTCGTTCAATCACGTCAAATCCACTTCGTCTTCGTTCTACGGCACCATTGTTGTTCCTCAGGCCTATAGGAGGAGGAGTGCTAAGAATCTGCTCATTGTCATTATCATCATCATGATGGTCTGCAGGGGGAGGAGTATTATGAACAGGAGTATTATCATTACTAAGACTCAACAAGACAATATGTTCCCCCGTTGAGAAGCGGAGAGTTCAATGCACTTCCGAGACCGCTGCCGCCCACGCTGCTGCTTTGAATGCCAGAGCTGCCGGTGGATCTTCGAAGGGCGTTGTCATCGTTGGGGTTGGTTGGGGGCGGTGTTGATAGTTCACTGGGATTATTGTCGTTATCGTTGTTGGACGACATCATGATGTTTTGATGTGTCGCTTTATTGGTGGCTCTTTTGCTCTGATTATTGAGGTTTATTGAGTCCAGTCTGCGGATAATTGTTGCCAATCAGGCAGTACAGATGAGCAGCTGTGTTCAGTAACGCTGATTTTGTATCGATTTGATGCGGCTACTGCTCAATGGGAAGTCATGGTTGTATGCAGTTTTGACGTTCATGAACCTTGCATTTGCACTTTCGAATTTTTCCGCGAAGGGGTGAATGCGGGAAAAATGGGGCCAGCTGATGTTGTAAAATGTGAACTGCATATGCATGCTAGCTGCGGCCACTTTTTGAGACGGACATCTTGATTGCAAGAAAGCACTTTGCGAAGCACATGACCACCACCCACCACACCTCAACTTGCGGCTCAAAATGACCATGATGGCCGTTACTCCTCTCCTAGGCGGCCAATGACGATGATGAGTGGCGTTTTGGAAAGCTCTCGTCAAGCTCTATCGATTTAGCAGGGTGTGGAGGCCAAATATCGACTTTTGACAGATCATTCAGGCTAAAAAGAGGGTTATAAAGCCGACAGCAGCTTCAAATTCGGCTCTGCAGCCCGAATTGCACATCAGATATCAAATTTGACCAAATCGACAATATGACAACCGTTAGAAAGCTCTTCTTAATCTCTATCGATTAGTGGTATTGATTCAACTCGACAATCAACAACATCAACAATATAAACACAGCTCGGCCGAGGGCCTCGCGAAAGAACGTCTCGTCTACAAAACACACTTAACGTCGATCAGGTAAAATCCAACAATAGTTACGAGTGCATCCACCCCGACTAAGAACGCTTCGCTGAAGACACTTTCCATAGAGAGGCCTCATCAATGACAATAGTTACAAGTACCGTCCATAAGAGATACGCAGCTCGGCCTCCCTACCGGTCGCCCTCGCATAATACAGTTGTAGAATGCGGTATCGTCCATGACAATAGTTACGTCGAGGATCAATGATGATTGCAACCAATAGTAATTGATGATTATTCCCAACACAACATTCATCATCAACAACCCCTTCTCCTCCATCCACCGCCGCCAACAATCAATACATCCTTCATCGTCCACTCCTCGTCCACTCCTCCTCATCATCATCATGTGGTGGAGGATCATCATCGGCGGTGGAGAGGAGGAGAAGGAGGAGGAGTGGATGATAAAGACTACCTAGTAGCCACCGCCGATGATAATGTTGATGATGATGATGATGAATGGATTGTTGGCGGCGGCTACTAGTCTTCACCCTCTCCTCCTCCTCCACCGCCGCTGCTACAACTATTCCTTATCAACCATCATCGGCGGTGGGGAGGAGGAGGAGAAGGAGTTGATGAATGGAAGAGGTGTTGACACCGCCGATGATGATGACAAGTCGAGCGAAGCGAGATAGTGATAGGTGATAGTAATTCCACCGCCGTCAATGTTGTTGTCGAGTGAGCCGGAGGCGAGGGAGATGACATGAGGATGATAATAATATTGACGGCGGTGGTGATGGAGAGTTGAAGCGAGTGAGCCGTCAGGCGAGGGAGATGGAGGATTTGATGTTGTCGATAAAGATGGTAACAGCGTTGAAGGCGGTGAAGGTCAATACGTTGATTTATTCCTCTTTTGTCAAAATCCGAACTTTTGACTCTGATTTTGGCCTCGAAATTCGGATTCTAACCCCCTCTCGAGTTGAGTTGATTGGCAGAAGATCGATATTACGCCTTGAAACAACAACCAATCGATAGAGCTCGATGAGAGGATTCCAAAACGCCACTTTTTGTCTTGATTGGACCACTACAAGCTGAGATGTGAAGGATTAGGTGGATTCGGAGGGAATGAGTAATGCGTGGGATTGAGTGATGGTCAAGTGAGGGGAGATGGAGCTATTTCGAAGGGTGCATTGTATTCTCCATTGAATCAGCTTTCCAACAAGCCACTATTCACCTTCTAACGACCACTACAAGCCAAGATATCAAGGGAGACGTGAATTCGGATCGTCTGAGGGTATATACAAATACAACGGATAGTAGATACATTGGATTGTTTCCCCTCCAAGAATAAATTGCACTACTCTGAAAAAGGGTGCGATTGTTAAGGGTGATATGAGAGCTTTCGATTGGTAGTTCATTCGTTATATTCTGATGCGTATTGTTGAATTGTGTTTGTGTGAGGTCGGAGTGGATACGGATGGAAGATAACACATAATTCGGATGGGATATCTATCTATAGTAATGCAAGTCACTTGCACCCTCCACCTCGATCACTACTCGACTGCGCACAATCTATCCTATTCAGTTGATTGTCATGTAATAAGTCTTGGCAGTATCACTCCCCAAACTTCCCGTATCAGGCTTGGCGGATTTTCATCAACATCGCTATGATGATCATCCAACACGGGCTGCATTAAATCCTCCAGTCCAAATCCACCAATATCTCCAGCACTATCATTACCAACGTCACCACTATCACCAATAATACCATCATGATCCATATCATCCATCAATAAAGGCTGCAATATCCCCAAAGTATTAAACGCAGCCTGCTCCTCCGTACTGAACTGACTAGTCCCACCACCACCACCACTCTGTTGCTGCTGCTGCCCACCACCATAATGATCCTTTATATCCCACGAAACACCCCTCTTTCGATTATTAATCGCCGGTATGGGCAAGAAACTATTCTTATCATTCACTGTTGGCAGCAGCACCACCAGTTGCAGTTCCTGTAGGAAGATCGGGGGGGGAAGTGTCCAATCCAGAATCTGGATCAGTCAATACCGACATTACAGAAGCGTCACCTGTCGATAAGACTCGTCGGTGGGAGAGTGGACCAACTTGTTTTGGTGGCAATATTTGTGGATGATGATGGTAGGGATTATGATCATTAGCTGTGGTTCCAATTGCCCAGCGGGGTGGAAGGGGTGGTCGTTTTTGTTGTTTATTATTGGACGATGTGGATGGTGGTTGTTGTTGTTGTAATTGTGATTGAGGAGCAGCAACAGCAGCAGCAGCAGTTTGTTGTTGTGCAGCAACATAATCGAATAGACCACCGCTACCTGAAGCACCACCACCACCACCATTTCCTGAAAAGAGACTTACTGCACCTCCATCGTGATGATCATGATGATGAAGATTGTATTGGTGATTCCCATCCGATTTCAAAGATAACGGTGGAGGAGTCAGTGATTGTAAATCACTCTGAATGATGGAATCAGGTGGTGGCGAATATGCCTCCCCGTGAGCGTTGTTGCTGTTGTTGTTGCTCAGCAGTTCATCATTAATAATGATATTACCAATGTTGTTGATACTATCAGAAGAAGCTCCCGTGGAGATGGAAACTTCAGTCGAGGACGACAATAAATTAGTATTGTCCTGTCGTTCAATCACGTCAAATCCACTTCGTCTTCGTTCTACGGCACCATTGTTTCCTCAGGCCTATAGGAGGAGGAGTGCTAAGAATCTGCTCATTGTCATTATCATCATCATGATGGTCTGCAGGGGGAGGAGTATTATGAACAGGAGTATTATCATTACTAAGACTCAACAAGACAATATGTTCCCCGTTGAGAAGCGGAGAGTTCAATGCACTTCCGAGACCGCTGCCGCCCACGCTGCTGCTTTGAATGCCAGAGCTGCCGGTGGATGTTCGAAGGGCGTTGTCATCGTTGGGGTTGGTTGGGGGCGGTGTTGATAGTTCACTGGGATTATTGTCGTTATCGTTGGTGGACGACGTCATGATGTTTTGATGTGTCGCTTTATTGGCGGCTCTTTTGCTCTGATTATATGAGGTTTATTGAGTCCAGTCTGCGGATAATTGTTTGCCAAGCAGGCAGTACAGATGAGCAGCTGTGTTAAGTAAACGCTGATTTTGTATCGATTTGATGCGGCTAACTGCTCAATGGGAAAGTCATGGTTGTATGCAGTTTGTGACTTTTGACGTTCGCTTCATGAACTTGCAATTTTTCCGCGAAGGGGTGAATACTCGCGGGAAAGACGGGCACACAGGGTCCTGTTTTTGAGGGCACCTCAGTCCACGCTGTAGGCCTCGGTTATCAGCTAAATGTGGAATTTTGACCCCGCCATATTTTTTGGCGCACGGTAATGAAATTTGGAGGGACGTTCGATAGCTAATAACTCCGAACAAAATCCCGAACAAAATCCCGCCAAAACCCAAAAAAGTTTTTCTACACGATTTTTATTTTTTGCGCCCTCATTCGGATTCTATAAACCGAGGCCTACAGCGTGACCTCAGTGGATACCGGCTAGAACACGCTGTTAGTCCTCGGTTTATAGAATCCGATCGAGGGCGCAAATAATAAAAATCGTGTAGAAAAAGGTTTTATTTTGGTTTTGGCGGGCTTAATTTCGGATCTCTATAACCTCTGAAGTCTCAAGCAACCATTTGTCCCCTCAGATCGCAAAGTCGATTATCCTTGCCTCCAGTGCAACTGCAACGCTATACACACAACATAGCATAATTAACATCGATAACTTCCAATTTTAATGGGAATGCACCACTCAAACACTCTATGGAGTCCTCGGAAAGGGCCTAGACGCGTTGTATCGAAGGAAAGACCGTTTTGGCAGTAGCAGTAGCAGTAGACGGAGCTGAATGGTCCATTCGTTCGAGTCCTTCGTACCAATCGTTGTCATTCTTGTGATTCATTCGATTCTCCCTCACGTCGAGAGATGTTCGGACGAATCAAACAAATGGAGAGACACATGACGTATCTAAAGCGGCACTAGGATCAAGCGCAGCGCATTCTTGCTCTTGCGTGTGCGCTGTAAAATGCATTGCATCTCTCATCAGATCATGTGCTCTCTAGGCTTAAGGCAATCCTCCTAGCCTCTAAACATATAGAATGAATCATCTATTGCTTGTGAATATCTATCGAGAAACAAATCGAATAAGCCCTTACGCTTCGCTCCCGGCTATCCTCTTCAAGCTCCGTTCTTCCGTATCCTTTTGCCTAGCGAAAGAGACGCTGGCGTTGGAGTCGACCTCCACGCTCATGATATGATCGAGGACTCAGAGAAGAGTTTGAGGGTGCATTCCAATCGTTAGAGTATTGATATTGGTTGATATCGTAGTGAAAAAGGTAATGACACACTGGAGGCAAGGAGAATCGTTGAGAATCGACTTTGCGATCTGTGGGGACAAAATGGTTGCTTGAGACTTCAGAGGTTCTATGCTTGAGCTTCCTTCCCTCCAAAAAATGTAAAATATCGCGTTGCGCAAAAATAAAAGGTTTGATGGCGCCATGTCGAAAGCTTAGAAACCGAGGACTACAGCGTGGGCTAGAACAGCTGTACCTTACTGAGGATTCTGATGATCAGTTCAGGGTTATATGTATTAACCCCTGGATCAGTTCACCCAAGACACTTTGAGATACCATCCGTATCTACTTTCTACTCTACATCGGAATTCAGTATTTTTAGTGTCACCCCAACACACTTTGAGAACCCATCATCCGCTGCGCTTGCTACTCTTCCTTCTTCTTCCGGAAAACGAAACACAGCCACACTCTGAAAGTCAATGTCGATCTCGTCTCACTCTCGTACTAATAGCCATCGCTCCTGCCTTCCCTACGCAATAATATTGTACCGCCGTCAATCAGCCGAAGCGATGTTGTCGAATGAATTATTTATGTGGTCTATATCTGACTCTCTTTCAGAGGAAGGCCTACACGAAGTAATTGAGCAGCATGAATTGATACCCAAAATTCCTCTCAGCAAATACCAATTCTTCTTCGCTGCGTGCCTTCATAAAAGAGTTACTGAAGGTATAATCAAATGCCTTCTCCAACATTTCCCTGAAGCTGCTTTTGCTACGGATGATGATGGATGGTCGCCGCTCCACTGCGCATGCAGTAACATAAATGTGACACCCGGAATACTTCAACTCCTAATTGATGCAGCTCCCGACTCTATTCGCAATGCAGACAATGAAGGCAGGCTACCTCTCCACCAGTTCTGCATGAAAGATGGACGGAATGAAATTACTGCATTGGAGATTTTGAATCTGCTTCTCGAGAAGCACCCTGAAGCAGTCCGAAGTGCCAATAATAAAGGTGATCTTCCGATTCACGTCGCTACCATGATGGTAAGATCGCCGGAATTTTGCCATGTGCTCATCCAAGCATATCCCGGATCTGAACGATTAACTAATAACCTCGGCATGCTACCATTCCATCGGGCATGTATGCATAACACTGTTGCTGTCGTGGAATATCTGTACAAACTTTACCCTGATGCCATCAATCATGCAACAACAGAAGGAACATATCCGATTATCTTCGCAATGGGTGGCAAAGATGACAATAGAAATAGCCTGACCGGTGCTGTGAGAATTGTACAGTTCTTGCTGAATCTTGATCCCAACGTAGCGCGGCAGAAGATTGATGGATTTTGTCTTCCACTTCTTTGGGCTATTCATCTGGAGTGTAATGATTCAAACGTAAAGGCACTTATTGAAATCATCAAAATGATTTATGATGCTCACCCTGAAGCGATTTACAACGAAGTTGTTTTGGCCAATTTGGAACATGGTCATCGACAAGTACGAGCATTCCTCAACACCCAGTTGTTCTATTCTCGCCAAGCCAGATTTCATCGTTTGATGGCAACACCTAATTATTACGGACAACTTCCTCTTCACATAGCGGTTCAGAATAATGATGCTGCCACCCCTGGTTCTTTCAAACTGCTAGTGAAAGGCAACCCTTCCGCTGTTCAATCCCCCGATAATGAAGGCGCATTGCCCTCACATGTGGCGTGTCAGCATCACGATTCTGTTAGTGTTGTGGAGTACTTGCTTGGTCTTGACGCAACAACTCTCTACGCTGTGGATACGAATGGGGACACCCCCCTCCATTGCGCATGTAGGGGTGCGAAGTATGAGACGATAAAGATGATTTTAGAAAAGTATGATGCTGTATCGGTCTCCAAAAGGAATGCGCAGAAGAAGCTCCCTATTGAACTTCTTTGGGAAAGCGATGAGGTCCTCGATAGAAAGAGCATTGAATACACTGAGATTGTCTTTCAGCTTCTTAAGGCTTACCCCGAGACATGGATGAACATTGGTACGTAGATACAATTTGCATCGGCTGCTGCTTGTCCAAGTCAGAATGGAAGAAGAGAAAGTCCGCTCACCAAATGTAGACCCAACCCGCTCACTGTAGTGCTACAATGCAATAAGTTAATGAGCTTGTTCTGATTCTGTAGATATTACAAAAACAGGCCTCTCCATTTTCAGTAAGTCTTTGCGATTGTCTGCCTCAAGTAGGACACAAGAACAAGAAGTATGTTTGCTAAATGATTGTGTTTCACGAATGTGGATAGGAGTATTTAAGAATGCTTGCTGTTATTATCAACAATCATGAGAACATCTCAATATCTATAGATACCGTAGCTTTCAATGTTTCCTTAGCCTCAACTCAAATTCAGCGTCAGTATCTCGCGTCCAAAAGAGCAAGGAAAACTCCTCCGGTAGCTCTCTTCAACGTTGTGACGATGAACCTTATTTTGAAGATGAAACACCAGCTCTTTCATCGCCGCCACCCACGTTGTACTACCGACGGAAGTCATTCCGATAAAACGTAAATTTAATGTCAACACAATATTACATGATGAGAGTTAGTAGATATTAAGCTGCGTCATTATCATTGATGTGTACATCTTCTTATGTGCTTGATACTCTTCTTCTTTTGTTTGTCCCAGGCCCAGGATTGGGACTAGCAGATCGAGCTCGTGACTGCAATGATTTCGTAGCTGAAGCTTGCAGCAGCTGCACAGTCTTCAACGAAGCACCACACATAATTGCATACTCCAATGGGCTCATTTCATCGGCGTCTTCTATTGTGGATGCATAAGATGACTCTGACAGTAAAGCAACGACAGCTTCATGCTGTGATGCTTTTTGAGATGGGTCATTGTCTGAAAAGCGAACAAAAGAAGTATCACATACGAAATGCAATGGTGTCCTTCCGTCCTCATCTTGGGCATCACATGCAGCTGGGTATGCACGAGCGATGAGCTTGAGCAACAGTGGTGAAACTTTCGAGCCAGCTGCGATGTGGAGAGGAGTTCTTCCGAGGCCATCTCTCGCGGCTGCCATTTCCGGACATAGCTTGATAATGTTGCCAACAATATCTAATGGAGGATTATCTCTCACAATGACATGTAGAAATGTCATGCCGTTGAGTTTATGCATGGAAACAGTCATGCCGCGGAAATAATCAGGGCTCGAAACAGCGATGAGTGTTCGGATCATCTTCCAATCATTATCAAGGATAAGTCCGAGCAGATAGACAGAGTTTAGTAGTTTGGAGTTCGACGTTGTCATTCTTCTCTATTGATGTTGCTGCTCCTCCTAACTTTCTAAGTATTTCTTAGAATGTTGCTGGGTTCAGTGTCAGTCATACAGCCTACTTTCACTTTCACTTGTACAAAACTGTACTTTGAGAGAAAGAAGTGGAACGGTATGTAGTAAAAAAGATGAAAGAAGCTGAGACTACGACTAACTATTTCCCCAGTTCGCATGTGTAATATGTATTGATGTGTTTATAGTTTGGTCGCTCTCTGTCGCAGTGGTACCACATTTTTTCGCGGTCATTAGAAGAAAGAATGGGGTTCGGCTCGGTCGGGGTCTGCGACCTCTCCTGCCTAATGAAGGAAGAGAAAGTCCCTCACGAAGAGTAGACACAACTCCCTCACTGTAGTACTGATAGCAGATCACCGCATTATTATATTACTCTACAAGCAGCACCTCTCCATTTAGCCAGTCTTTGCGACCCAAAAAAGTCTAGAGGCTAGGTGGGGCGCAGCTCAATGATCGAAATGTCAGAGCTTGTTTGCACCAGATTCACTTCCAACTCAGTCTCAACTCATGACCCGAGGACTAGCGTAGAGCAATCCCCTGGAAAGTAGTACCTCACTACTGTTTCGAACATGCCTCTTTTGTGCTCACACACTGAAGGCAGAGCTGGTACCCCAGTCAGCTCTAAAGAGTTGAGATGTTTGAGTCGTAGGAAGTCTAATATCTTCCCAAAACAGTATGGACTGTGCTCAATGAGTGTCACTGCTTCCTTGTTAACTTTCCTCCTTCATAGCGCCTATTTCTTCCAGTAGGAGACAGATTGTTCCCACACGCTTCACTCCGATATCTTTCAATCCGTCACGATCAAGAGCAAGCAGTTCGGTCCCGTTGATGCTGTTCTCAATAAATAGATTTGAGACGTCTTCTTGCATGCCCTTTACGCTTTTCGTCCAGTTTGATACTTCATCTGGAGTCCACTCCTTCACTCGCACATTGTCGCATCCCTGCTCCGTCCACTTCGTATCGTCAAACTGCTGGGCAAGCATCGACTCGTCTACTACTTGCAACGTAGCACGTTTCGTGGCCATAATGGTGCCACTCACATTCAATGTGATGATATCACTGGTACAACCAGTCGCAAAAGAAGTAATGAATTGCTCCTCGTCCTTGAAGTTGTTGTCAAGAAAGGTGGCACCCGCTTCCAGCTCTTGAAGTGATGTCCATCTCTCATTGATGGCCTTGTTGACATCGTCCCCAAATCTATCGACTACAGGTAATATCTTTGCAGGGCTTCCAGGGAAGGATGAGTGCCGACGTCCAGTGAATAGTGCCTTTAAATGATTGAGTGTGTACTTGTGTTCTTCATCTACAGAGGGAGGTTGTGGAGGATCGTCCTCAGGCGAGATTGACAGCAAATTCAGCCAATCAACAATGACTTGAAATAAATCACTATTGATATCCAAAAATATTCTGCCGTTGTTATCTCTCTGTAATTTCTGCTCCCAGCGACCACAAAATAATGCCTCCAATCTCGTCCCTTTAATTGACACAATGTACAACGTCTAGCAGCAATTATTTTCCCGCCTGCATTAATCTCAATTACATCATCATCTTTCACATTAGGGATGCCATACTCATTAGCATAGTGCTGCTTTTTCTCCTCAAGATTTTGTAATTTATCTGTATACGCTTTTTTTCGTCTTCGAGCTTCTGAATCTCTGCGCTGAGACTTGTATGGTGATCATCTACAGTGGACTTAAGACGTTTGGTTGTCCTCTCTAGCTCGTCCATTTTTGCACCTGCGTCATAAGGAGGGATGAGAGTATCAAAATCATCTCTCTTCGTCTTCGAAGGATCAATCTGTGCTTTGAAAATGTCCTCTGGATTACCCAGCCTGGAACCTGGGTTCAAGACAGAATCACATTGTAATATAATTGGAAACTTTTTGCTGGACGGCCCAGTGTCAACCGCGAACTTGTTGACTTTAATCAGGGCAAACCGAGCTATTTCCACGGAAGATACTTTATGATTGAGTCGAGTGGACAACATAGCTTCGATAAAATTATTTCCATCTGAAAGTACCACTGTCCACCTATCTCTCCCATCATGAATTCGTCCAATCTTCTTCAAATGGAGAACTTGAAGAGTAGGACAAAATGACGGCTCGTTAGAGGTGCCACTCATGGAGTGCATGAGCCGAATAGCATTTTGAGTGAGACTCATAATCGTAGCAGGATGGCTAACGATGTTTATTATATCCTTTTGACACACAAAAGTTGAGTGGCGATTGATGTCACGGTGAAAACTGAAAACAACTCCAAGGAAGAAGAAAGGAGCCTTGCAAGCAGGCAATAAGTATGTTTACCAAATTGAGCAGCTGTGTTAAATAAAGCTAGATTGATGGTAGCAGAGTGTGATAGGGGCAGTAGGGACGCTTATTTACTCTTGCCAACGTCCCTACCAGATAATGATGGTAGGGACGTTGGCAAGACCGACGTGCGCAGCTTTGGCTTCTACAAGGGAATCGCTCGAACTGTACCCCCCAAACTTGCCTATACCCCCCCTCCAAATCTCAGCCTAGGGTCCAAGTTCTTATACCCCCCTCCCTAATTACTAGAGATTACTAGGAGAAGCAGCTGACATATTCGACTTATACCCCCCCCCCCAGACCCAGCCTAGCCTGAAATTCTTATACCCCCCGGGGGGTATAGTTCGAGCGATTCCCTTGTATCTTGCTTCTGCTGTCATTTTTCCGCGAATGCCTTCAAATCGCGGGAACTGGGCACAGGGGGGTCCTTTGAAGGGTAAAATTGGACCCCCCTGGATTGTGACAGCTATGCTGTCAATGTTCCAGTTAATGACTCAATGTTTGCTACACTTTCTTGTAGATATTTGATTCAAACTCGTCAAAATGGATCTTTGCTCTTTGATTGAGGCGAGCTGGGGACGAGTTCCTTCTGATTTATTGTATCTACATTCTGGCAGCCAGCAACTGACTCCTGGTGGACAACCTGCAGCAAGCAACTGCAACTGGACCATCCTCATGGTCTTTGTGTTCACCACATAGATTACTACAGATGATATGCTTACAATATTCTTGGAGTTGCACATGTCATTGGAGGTCAAGGTCAAGCCACCAATGTCAATGTACTGTTCTGATTCCTGCATCTACATGCATTACCTACCTGGACTAAGTATCATGTGAGGTCATCTGCTCTTCTGTGTCAGAGACTGGGAATCCTTCATCTTCATACTTGCCCGCTAAAAAGGTGGAAACTGAAGCATCAAGCATCATCATCATGTGATCAGAGACGGAGTGATATTACATTACGGCAGCTAGCAAGCATTTTTCACTTGAGGGAATTCGTGCGGTCCATTCAATTAATAGTGCCTACATACTCGTTCATCTCTCGGTTGGGCAGATCCCTACACCTGTAAGTCGCCACGTGCAGGTGCAGGGGATTCGAAGTCGAAGACAAAGGAGAGCTGCAAGAGATCGTGGAAGGAGGAGGGCTAATAAACACAAATATGCACACAAGTACGCCGTCAGTCCCTTGCTGACTCAAGAACTGGCAATAAGTGCCCAATTTATTGCAGGTTGCCACAAGCAGTTAGGATTGCGGTGGTATTGACTATCAAATTGAGTTTAGATTAAATCATTGAATGAAAGTGAGTGAATGAAGTGATGATGCGTCCTCGAGCTGCATCTTACCGTTTACTAAAAGGAAGATTAGCGAGTTCAGCGAATGGCTTTCCGACAGGCATCTCAATGGAGATGGCTT
This sequence comes from Skeletonema costatum, assembly GCA_018806925.1. NCBI lineage: Eukaryota > Bacillariophyta > Thalassiosirophyceae > Thalassiosirales > Thalassiosiraceae > Skeletonema > Skeletonema costatum. The sequence continues at coordinate 145,361 of JAHBBA010000042.1, read as the reverse complement.
CTGGAACTGAGTCTTCGACTAGAGACATTCTGAGGAAGCGGAAACATAGAGTGAGCGATACTTCAGCGAAGTAGTCGCGATACGTACTGTATAGTTACGCGCTACGTACTGGTATATTCCTGTACGTAGAGCTGACTATTACACTCTCCCCCATCACGACGGTTCACGAACGGTGGACATAACGTCTCGTCTCTTTTTACGCTTCTCCTGGGTCTGAGACCCAGGCGAAGCGCGGTAGAAGCGATGAGAGAAGCGGAAGAGAACCAGGGAGGAGAGAGATAGGATCATCTCTTCAGCCTAAAAGTCCTTTTGCTGTCAAATAACGGCGTCGTGCGACTAAACATACCGGCTACAAAGATGATAGTTAGTGGGCCATGATTGATTTAATAAAAATAAGTTTCACGGGCTCCTCTATCCGTGCATAAGATCCTCTTCTTCCTTGCTAACCCCATCGCCTTGTCTCTCTATGTCGAATGGCCATTTATCAATGCCTCCTCCCGGGGATGGTACAACCTACACTGAAGCGGAAGTACTTCGGTATGCAGTAGAAAGGAGGAAGAAGGCAGATGCCATCAACGCGATCATAGCTGGACCATTCAAACCAACAAAGAGCGTGATTCAACGATGGTTTGACAATCACACAAAAACAAGCAACACGTGGGAACCGAAATCGAAATACACCGAAAAGGCAATAGAACTTATATTAGGAGACAAAGAAGTTGGATCGAAAGATTGGATCGACATGGTTCAGCAGATTTCCGTTGCTCAACACGGCCTATCGGTTGCTATCATTTGTAAGCAATTTGGTGGTAGACCTCTCTATGATGATAACGGTCAATGGACCTATCGTTCCAATAAATCGACGCCTAAACCCACACAAAGTGCAGATGAACCGATCAAGTGCTCAACAACAGACGTTAGCAATCGCCACAGTGACTTCAGCCAAAAGGGCAAAGATGCAACAAACATAATTTCACCCACACATTCCGAAAGAGGATCGACATCCCTCCAACCTCAATGTAGCAAACATCGTGAGCAGGAGCAGCAACAACACTTCATCGACGTGCAGATTGAGTACAGCTTCCAAGGAGGTGAAGATAAAGAAAATGAAGTCCCTTTAGATCAAATCAATATGACCAATGAAACCCCCCTTGCGTCCATCCCTACTCCAACAACAACTAGTCAAAGCACTGCGGACGTTATCATTCCGCTGAAGTATATTCAAGATAGAACGCAGGATGGTGTTGTTACAATTACTTTGTTGACTTCATTCAGCGGGCAATAAGGTGAAGAGACAATTCTTACCTCTGCAATCATCCCGCGTATGCCAAGAAATAGCCAGCGAAAAATCAAAAAAGAAGTGGGTCAAAAGACATTCCGATCAGCTGAAGCTATTGTTAGATGGCATCACGCCAAAAGGAAACGATTCCGATGTGAAGTCTAAGATTGTGGCTAAATTTGCATCGGAGTATGGTCTCTTTGTATTAAACAAAGACGAATTGTTGCTCTCGATAGAGACTGTTGCTGCGATGAGGGACGAAATATGAGGTGGAACAAACACAATGTGTCGAATCAAATCTTTCCTGGAGAAGCAGTCGCCTGTCATTAGAGGAGTGATATTTCCACCTTGCCTCAAAGCAAAGCTTGGAAATCTCGATGCATCCGACAATGAACCACATTCTTCCTGCCTACACGCATGCATCGTGTCATCAACAGATGATACGAAGACGCAGCTACGTAATCACACTTGTGTCACATTTCCATGTCATGTGCTGGAGAAGATGCATGAGCTCGCTGTTCTTCAGGATGCCGTGCAAAAGAGTGAAGACTTCATGTCGTTTCCAAACATGCTTGCATACAGCTGGAACTGTGATAAGAGCAGCACAGACATGCCAACAACAATGAAGTTACTCAACAGAATATGTGGGAACTCAATGATGTATACATTTCCGATTACTTACACTCAAGGCCCGCTTCGCGAGTGTTATGCAAATTTGAAAGAAACTGTGTTCAATCCGAAATACCCTACGAAGAACACCCTACAGTATCTAACAGATGACCGCCTCTACATGCTTACTGTGGTCATAGGAGAGTCACAATGCCAGTCCCTATGTTTCTTGCCCACTCCATCACACGATGTCTGTACCGTCCGACCCATTGGAGTCGAAGTTCTTGACGACACAACGGAGGAAGCATCGGTAACATTTGACATAGAAGACGCAGCCCAGCTTAGTCCACCTACAGTCGAAATGCCAGCAAACGAAGAAAAGATTGACATAAGATTTGTCATGGCCGATGAGGAAGCCCAAATCATCTGTGGCATTGAGATAGTTGTATGCGGAGTTGTCAAATACACTCACGAGTTTCGTAAAACGATGAAGATGAATGGCGAAGAGCCAAGAGTGCTGCTGCAAACAGATTCAAGGATGGCCTCCCAATGACATGAAAATGGGTCAATTCGTCAATGGTGTTTGTAGCAACGCCGCCAGGAGCTCATGCTTGTGTTGCACAACTCCACGAGAGAATTGGGGATTGAACCGTCTGAGTGCACGTGTAATCGATAGAATGAAGGAGAGAGGTGTAGATGTCAGCAACCTGATTCGACAGGATCATCCTAAGCGAACTGGAGACATGAACTTGAAGGCGTGCTATGAAAGATTTTGCAAAGAAAGTTTTGATGGGGATGTTCAACTCACCGCTGCAATGGAGCGAGATGTCAAACTTCAATGTGCGTCTGTCACTCAAGAACCGTTACTCTTCATTCATTGGAGTAAGCTGCAGCTCTCTGACCCAATGCATGTCTCGTCTGGCATTATCAATCGGATGTTTGAGGAGATCAGGAAAATGATCAGAAAAGTCGAGGAAGGAGAAGAGTTTATCACTAGGATAAGACAAATTCGTGACGATGTGAATACAAAGCTTTCGCAGTTAGAGCTTACCTGCAACGACGACAACGAAGTGCCACCTCTTCTTGCTCCCCTTCACAAAGAAAGTAAGAGGTTGAGACATCGATACTTAAAGCTCCGCAAACAAATGAGCGAACTCAAGGACCAAGCAAGTGACGAAGACGATGAAACATCTCGCGCGGCTTTGGATGAAGAGTTGGATGAACTCAAAAGGGTTCACGCAGAATTACATCAGCAGATCCAGAGCCATGCCCGAGACACCAATTATGCGCATTATTGCCAACTGAGAATGGGTCTCATCGAATTTTTAGATGCTCTGGATAAGTTTCTGCGTCCATCTTCCAAGAAACCTCATGGGCCACTTGAATTCCTTTCAATAAAGCAATAGGGACATTTGGAGGAAACTACATGCCTGACCATGGTGGTCTAGAGCAGACAAATGGCATCGCACTAAATTCCCTAGAGCAATTCGACCAAGTCGCCATCATTTGCCGTGGGGCTTATCCGGAATCGCATGATCTTCACACTCAAATTGACGGAATGTTTACGCAATTTCAGAAGCTTGCTAAATCAACACTTGAATTGATGAGACTAATGAAGAGCCAGAAGAAGCTGTCACCTCGTGTATTCCTTGACACTCTCATTGATTTCATCATTGATTGGCAGAAAACATTCCCTGATACATCCGTCTTCAACAAGCTTCATCTCTTGTTAATTCATTATGCTGATCATGTTGATATGTTCGAGATGTGTGGAAGGGTGTCTGGAGAAGCTCATGAATCTGTACATGCCCAGCTTGCAATATTGCGCAAAAGTTATTGTAACATGTCATCTTATCAGCAACAGAACAAGACGTTTTGGGCTAGGGCCTTCGCAACCCTCAAATCGGGAGTTGCCGAGAGCAAAGCTCAGTACACCAAACTGGCAACAGGTACCAAGCGCGGCAATTACGACCTCACAGAGAAGAAGAGCAAGCTTTTAGACCAATCTGAATTCTCGGTAAGCATCTTTGATAATTTGCCTGAAACAGTGGATGGAGAAGATTTTTTGTTGCTTTCAAGAGGTGGCCGCATCCCCAGTGACTATAAAGATGATTTCGTCTACGTGAGGCATGGAAGAGCTCAGGAGAAGTGGATGGAACAGTTCCGTAATTCTGGCCGGCTATCCAACGCAAAAGTGGAAGCTGCTAAGTATGCATGATAAAAAAAATAATACGATTCGCTTCCCCCTGCCTTCCCTGAAAATATAGTATCGACTTGTGCTCACGTCACACAATAATAGGAGCACACTGTGCTCATGTGCTCGGAATTTGTCTCGGAATTTGTTACTGCGTTTTGGAGAAAATACACCCTATTTATTTCAGCTTGAATCTTGTCCATGCTTGAATCATCCCCCCTTCAGAATAGTATGTATCCCGTGAGTGTGAATTCTTCCTCCGCACCGCATCACTGCCGAGACGGCCAAACCGACGAAAAAAACAATTAATTTATCTCGATTTTCCTTAGTCGATTTTCAAACGTTGTTTTGACAGAGACCACGTTTACTTTAGTCAAAATGACCCAGCACCAATCGATTATATAGGACAATGACCTCTCGATAGACGCATTGGGAGGGTGATAGGACCAGGCAAAAGAGTGCTTAGGTTGCGTCGAAGATACAACGTTGTGCGGGTGTTTTTTGGCATGTGTTGAGGTGGGGGGAGGAGAAGAGACCGGGGCCCTCAGGAGACGAGAGGTTATGTCCACGGATCGCCACTTTTGAACCGTCGTGCCATGCTGTTTAGTTACAACAGTGGGACAATTAGAGAGAAAAACCCTTTGGGAAAAAATTATCTCTAAAAGAAGTGCGAACCGGGACCCTTGGTTACCGGTGACAGTTTGTATCCAAACGTAAGTCTTGGTTGAAGATGGAGCGCGAAAAGGCCTAAGGACTTTTGCGTGTGACAGCTTGATAGGTATTAGATCAAATCAACATTGAGCAACTTGTTGTCGATGTGTTTATTACGGTAGTATTCTTCGTATAATTCTTCGTTTATCTTTATTTAAAAATAGCTGTACACTCCCCCGAGCACTTAGCTCGCTTCATTAGCTTCTTCTGTGTCAAAGAAGGGGGTTAATCTTCGGATGTTTATTCTCTCATTAATTGAACCACGTTGTATTCTGACAGTACCATTCGTAAAGACATTAGTGACGACATAAGGGCCTTCATTCTTGTCTTTCGCTTTACGCTGCTTTTCACCATTGATCTCACTGATGATTAAGCACTTACTCCCTGGAACATAGTCAAATGGGAGACGCCGGGTGTTCTCTCTGGCGTTGTTTCTGTCTACGAGCTGTTGTCTACGGCGACCTATCTCACTCCAGTCGGCAATGAACGGAATGTCAAAGAGCATGTCACGTCCAAAGATTGCCTCACCTGGAGTTGCCTTCAGCGCGGTGTGGTATGTTGACCGGATAGCCCATGCAGCATTTACAATGAACTGGTCTATCTGGTGAGCATCGAGCGTCTCAGCGTCGTCGATGCTAGAGGTGCGGAGCATGTCATTAAAGACCGCATGCACTCTCTCCAAAATCGCATTAGCTTGCGGATTCTTGCTGGTCGTCGGCTTACGTTTAATCTGGTATTGTTTACACAAGGCTTCCAGATGTAGTTTAAATTCAGAACCATTATCACACACCAAATACTTCGGGCGTGGATATCGACTTAACCAAGCTTGGTTTAATAACCGTGAGACTGTTGCTGAAGTTTTATCAATGATCTCTTCTTCAGTAGTCCGTCCAGTCTTTTCATCGACTGTGACCCTAAGTTTAGTAGGTAACTCTACTATCTCAAACCATCCTGTTGCTGCGTCGATCATGGTTAAACACATGAAGTCCATGACTGTACCATCCTTAGCTCTTAATTCGACTGGGCCGATAAGATCACAATGGAGGGTCTGCCATGGCAATATGACTGCTTCCTTTGGAGGAACGTGGCCATATTTACGCTTTCTAGCTTTTGCCTTTTGGCAACGAGGGCAAGTCTTGCACATCTTTCGGATTTGCTGACTCATACCATGCCAATACATGATGGAACCGATGGTACCTTCCATATGGTCAGTACCCGGATGCTGCAAATAATGATGGTACCATGACATTACCATTTTTATGTGACAGAAATCACATATCTGCCGGTACGAGAGGACCCTAAAGCTAGCGAAACTCCTAACTAACAATCTAGAATCACACATACTCAGTCACATCAGCCGGTACCGTCCTTGCAAAATCGACTAGCTTAGGAAAGTACCAAAGCCGTTTTTGTCACTCACGTGGTAACTTTCTGGGTTGAAAAATGTGATTATCTACGATAGGAATTGGTATAACATATTTTTTATGTGATTTGCATCCCATTTCGTCTCATTCAGCCTCGGCCGTACCATGCTGCGTAGCAGCCATCACCATCGCTACGGAGCACTTTCGTCTCTCCGGCCGCCACTCCAGCATGGCCACTGCACCTCGACGATGTCTTCTTGACGAATACATCATAATCTGCTGATAAAGGAGGCGCCGTCGGGCGCCACCCTACGCAACCGCTAGCGTTCTTTTATGGAACGAGACCGTCCCGATTGAAACACCGCCGAGCTCCACTGCATCGATAGAGGCAACCGTTCCGTCGTAGATGCTATGGATCCGATGTTCATAATATGGTTGACGTCAGCGGTACCAAATTACTGGAAGAGAAGTGATCTTTATTTGTGGCACCATCATCTGAACACAAGATATCTTATTATGACGTGAAAAGATGGGCTCATTTTACTTCTCATGAGAGTACAAAACCTGACGCAGCAGTCGCTGGTATCGCACTCGGCGCCAGCAGAGATGCATCAATCGTAATCGCTGGCTTTAATGCACAGGATAGCTGCTTCAAGAGTGCAATCTACATATCAAAAGCAATTTTGTGTGTCGAGAAATTTATGATTATGTAAGATGATGGTCTGCATCTCACGACACATGTCATCTCGACATCTTTCGAGTATGGCACAGCCGTCAACGGATGCATCGTTTGTTGCACGGATAGATTCTGGATTCATACAACTTCATATCACATTGCACTGACAAGTTTACATGTCTGTAGAGCTGTGCAAACAAAGAGTTCCAAGAGAATGCATTTATCTTGAGTAGATGGGCCTCTGGTGCAACAAATATTGAACAATAACACTAATAGTATGTCCTAGGACCAGTATGTAACGCTAATTTAATGTTGTTATTGCCATTACCAGCCTCAAAGTTGCTTGACTTGGTGGAACTCTTGCTCTCGCTCGGGTGTTCGACATAGTGAAAATAGTGCACGCACCTACTACTGAGTACTCCCATCTACATTTGTCACACGCACAGTGATTACTCATGCATCGTACGGGCACAGTACTTTCATTTGAAGCGAAGCAGGAATAATGAATCTTGGGCGATCAGTGTGTCTATGCTTGCGCACAAGGACGACAGTGTCATCGATTATCATCTTTTGATTGCGCAAATCCTTTCCAGGACGCTCAAAGAGATGTTTCATTTTTGGATCTTTCCTTTGCTCGTCTGCAATCTCCTTAACGGTTACAGGATAGATCTCCTCCTCCTCTGTAGTAGAGTTGGCGAAGACATGAGACATGCACATCTTGTGCGAGGTTGTCTCAGAAACACTTGGTTCCTCCTCTTCATCCGTGTCAAATCCATCGTCGTGACGGTAATGACAGAAGAGAGTGACAAGCTTGTTCCATCTGCGGTGAGAGAACTCACTGCGGAAATCACCTTTGCTGTCCAATTCATCTTCAGGATGTGGGTTGATCTTAGGGCAATAATCAAGTCGACTAATAGCATCAGCGACGGTGTTATCCACACCTTTGATGTATCTAATATCGACACCATACTCGTTCAAGAGTATGTGCCACCTCTTCACTCGATCTGAGGTGCTGCCAAGACTTTCTCTTGTCAAATTCTGATGATCAGTATAGATAGTCAGTTTCTGTCCAAGGAGTATTCCTTTGAACTCTCTCAACAATTCAACGATGGAGAGTAGTTCAAGTTCCGTCACTGTGTACTTCATCTGTGCCGCGGTAAGTTTGCGGCTGAAGAAAGCAATGGGACGGTTGTTCTGCGTTATTACTCCCCCAAGCTGACGCTTACTAGCATCAGTGTAAATCACAAACTCCTCTCCAAATTGAGGGTAAGCGAGAATTACATCACGGGCGATAATCGTCTTAATCTCTTCAAAGGCTACTTGGTGGATTTCATCCCAATGAAATTTCGGCTTCTTCTTAGCAGATTTCTTGGTAGTTCCACACTCACCTACCAAGTCGGTAAGAGGTGCAAGTAGCTCAGTGCGTTTACTCCACAGGTCACGGTAATATTGGATTATACCGAGGCAACGGCGAAGTTCCTTCACGGTGGCGAGGTGGTTTGAGAGCAAGGATAGCGGCGACTTTAGATTTCTGTGGCGAAATTCCTTCTTTTGTGAGATGATACCCGAGGTAGTCTATCTCATGTGCTGCAAAATTGCTTTTGGCTGCATTTACTTGCAAGCCAGCGTCGCTAAGTTTTCTGGAGGACAACATCTAGTTTCTCCAGGTGGTCTTCAAAGGTTCCTTTGGAAAGAACAAGCAAATCATCGATGTAAGCTTGGACGAATTCGAGTTCTGCAAAGAGGGCACTCATTTTACTTTGGAAGATGTCTGGACTACAAGCGACACCCATGGGTAAACGCTTGTATCTGTAAATTCCCCAAGGAAATACAATAGCACAAATCTTCATCGTCGCGAGATCAAGCTTCAAATGGTAATAGCCCATGTTGAGATCTATCGCTGACGCATAAGTAAATCCTTCCATTTGTTGGAGCATGTCAGAAATCTTCGGCAGCGGAAAAGGCTTGCGGACGATGTTCTGATTCAACACACGGAAGTCTGACAAGAAACGGATTGTTTTGTCGCTTTTAGGTATAATGAAAGAAGGTGATTGCCAATCTGATTGTTGGATCCTTTCTAACACTCCTATATCCACTAAACGTTGGATTTCTTTCTTAATAGTTGCTTGATGTATATGAGGAACCGGAAATGGCTTCGCTCGGTATGGCACAGCACCTGGTTTGAGGTCAAAGTGCACATCATCAGTCTTCCAAGTACCTAACTTGCCTTGGAACAGTTTGTCATGTTTTTGTAGCAAGTGAAGAAGCGCAGTGCGTTGTTCTTCTGATAGGTGTTGGCAGTTCTCTTCGACTACTTTTGGTAAGTCGGCGGGTTCATATTTCGCATCCAGAATTCGAACAGCTCTCTCTGTCTCCTGCTTGGTAGCATGAGGTTCGAGTGCTTCGTTATACACATTCATTAAATGATTGTGATCTCTGTATGCATCCTTTGTTTTCATCGGATGAGAGAGTCCGTCGATAACAGTAGTCTTGCTAAGAAATCGAGTTGGACTTTCCATTTATGAAGAGTACTGACTCCAATAATGGCATCGTACGGACATGACTCTATATTGGGCACAATCCTTACATCGGCGGTACATGAGATCTTACTCTGTGAATATTCAGGAAAGATTAAGTCAAGATCTGCAACTTCGTGAGTTTTGAAATCGCCATTGGATGTGGACCATATATTAGAATATGCTAATGGAGTAGTATTGAATAAAGCTACTTCATCTTTGGGCAGGAAGATAATGTTATCGTCTGCGCCAGAATCGAGTAAGATTACCAGAGGGCGTGTCTTACCGTTGTGCGTCTTAGTTAAGAAGGTTGATAGGACTACTGTCTTTAATCCTTCTCCTGTTACGACTTTGTGGCGGAGTGAGGCATAAAAATCCCTTTTTTCCACTCCAGTCTGGTATCGTGCCTTTAATCGGCAAGTAATCTGCATTAAACAATTCAAAGTTTACTAAGTTTGACTTACTTCGTTTAGATTTATTATCTGAGTCATTAATTACTTGAGCACGAGACCCATCATCCTAGTACTCACGGCGGCTACTTGAGCGGTCAATTGGTTTTTGGAATAACAACTAATAGCATTATCATCTGTGGAAAACATTCTATCTTGTAGTTTGAGGACGTTACGACTCTCTACACTAAAGGCATTTACAACCCCCCCTTCTTTCATCTTTTTTACTACATACCGTTCCACTTCTTTCTCTCAAAGTACAGTTTTGTACAAGTGAAAGTGAAAGTAGGCTGTATGACTGACACTGAACCCAGCAACATTCTAAGAAATACTTAGAAAGTTAGGAGGAGCAGCAACAGCAATAGAGAAGAATGACAACGTCGAACTCCAAACTACTAAACTCTGTCTATCTGCTCGGACTTATCCTTGATAATGATTGGAAGATGATCCGAACACTCATCGCTGTTTCGAGCCCTGATTATTTCCGCGGCATGACTGTTTCCATGCATAAACTCAACGGCATGACATTTCTACATGTCATTGTGAGAGATAATCCTCCATTAGATATTGTTGGCAACATCATCAAGCTATGTCCGGAAATGGCAGCCGCGAGAGATGGCCTCGGAAGAACTCCTCTCCACATCGCAGCTGGCTCGAAAGTTTCACCACTTTTGCTCAAGCTCATCGCTCGTGCATACCCAGCTGCATGTGATGCCCAAGATGAGGACGGAAGGACACCATTGCATTTCGTATGTGATACTTCTTTTGTTCTCTTTTCAGACAATGACCCATCTCAAAAAGCATCACAGCATGAAGCTGTCGTTGCTTTACTATCAGAGTCATCTTATGCATCCACAATAGAAGACGCCGATGAAATGAGCCCATTGGAGTATGCAATTATGTGTGGTGCTTCGTTGAAGACCGTGCAGCTGCTGCAAGCTTCAGCTACGAAATCATTGCAGTCACGAGCTCGATCTGCTAGTCCCAATCCTGGGCCTGGGACAAACAAAAGAAGAAGAGTATCAAGCACATAAGAAGATGTACACATCAATGATAATGACGCAGCTTAATATCTACTAACTCTCATCATGTAATATTGTGTTGACATTAAATTTACGTTTTATCGGAATGACTTCCGTCGGTAGTACAACGTGGGTGGCGGCGATGAAAGAGCTGGCGTTTCATCTTCAAAATAAGGTTCATCGTCACAACGCACCACGTTGAAGAGAGCTACCGGGGCCATTCTTACGGCAAGAAAAGTAATCTAGTGCTTTGGCTGCTGCTCTGTTCATTACTGCTTTTTGTTCTTGTACCAAACCCGCCCGTCCCAAATTTCCCCATTGTCCATGATCATGATTCCAGAAGCAAAGTGCTCGACGCTCATGGCTTGAACCCAGTCCATATTGTGTATAGTCTTTCAGTTTCTGAGCTTGTTGCTCTGTTGAGAAGCCTGCTTCTGCTTACGAAACTGCATCAATATGGGAAGTCAAATAATGCGACTGCTCTCCCCAGCAAAAATAATATCATGCATCGTACTCACACTTTGTGGCACGTGGCACTTGGAGGAAGTGTTTTCCTTGCTCTTTTGGACGCGAGATACTGACGCTGAATTTGAGTTGAGGCTAAGGAAACATTGAAAGCTACGGTATCTATAGATATTGAGATGTTCTCATGATTGTTGATAATAACAGCAAGCATTCTTAAATACTCCTATCCACATTCGTGAAACACAATCATTTAGCAAACATACTTCTTGTTCTTGTGTCCTACTTGAGGCAGGCAATCGCAAAGACTTACTAAAAATGAAGAGGCCTGTTTTTGTAATATCTACAGAATCATAACAAGCTCATTAACTTATTGCATTGTACCACTACAGTGAGCGGGTTGGGTCTACATTTCGTGAGCGGACTTTCTCTTCTTCCATTCTGACTTGGGCAAGTAGCAGCCGATGCAAATTGTATCTACGTACCAATGTTCATCCATGTCTCGGGGTAAGCCTTAAGAAGCTGAAAGACAATCTCAGTGTATTCAATGCTCTTTCTATCGAGGACCTCATCGCTTTCCCAAAGAAGTTCAATAGGGAGCTTCTTCTGCGCATTCCTTTTGGAGACCGATACAGCATCATACTTTTCTAAAATCATCGTTATCGTCTCAAACTTTGCACCCCTACATGCGCAATGGAGGGGGGTGTCCCCATTCGTATCCACAGCGTAGAGAGTTGTTGCGTCAAGACCAAGCAAGTACTCCACAACACTAACAGAATCGTGATGCTGACACGCCACATGCGAGGGCAATGCGCCTTCATTATCGGGGGATTGAACAGCGGAAGGGTTGCCTTTCACTAGCAGTTTGAAAGAACCGGGGGTGGCAGCATCATTATTCTGAACCGCTATGTGAAGAGGAAGTTGTCCGTAATAATTAGGTGTTGCCATCAAACGATGGAATCTGGCTTGGCGAGAATAGAACAACTGGGTGTTGAGGAATGCTCGTACTTGTCGATGACCATGTTCCAAATTGGCCAAAACAACTTCGTTGTAAATCGCTTCAGGGTGAGCATCATAAATCATTTTGATGATTTCAAAAGTGCCTTTACGTTTGAATCATTACACTCCAGATGAATAGCCCAAAGAAGTGGAAGACAAAATCCATCAATCTTCTGCCGCGCTACGTTGGGATCAAGATTCAGCAAGAACTGTACAATTCTCACAGCACCAGTCAGGCTATTTCTGTTGTCATCTTTGCCACCCATTGCGAAGATAATCGGATATGCTCCTTCTGTTGTTGCATGATTGATGGCATCAGGGTAAAGTTTGTACAGATATTCCACGATAGCAACAGTGTTATGCATACATGCCCGATGGAATGGTAGCATGCCGAGGTTATTAGTTAACCGTTCAGATCCGGGATATGCTTCGATGAGCACATGGCAAAACTCCGGCGATCTTACCATCATGGTAGCGACGTGAATCGGAAGATCACCTTTATTATTGGCACTTCGGACTGCTTCAGGGTGCTTCTCGAGAAGCAGATTCAAAATTTCCAATGCAGTAATTTCATTCCGTCCATCTTTCATGCAGAACTGGTGGAGAGGTAGCCTGCCTTCATTGTCTGCATGGCGAATAGAGTCGGGAGCTGCATCAATTAGGAGTTGAACTATTCCGGGTGTCACATTTATGTTACTGCATGCGCAGTGGAGCGGCGACCATCCATCATTATCCGTAGCAGAAGCAGCTTCAGGGAAATGTTGGAGAAGGCATTTGATTATACCTTCAGTAACTCTTTTATGAAGGCACGCAGCGAAGAAGAATTGGTATTTGCTGAGAGGAATTTTGGGTATCAATTCATGCCGTTCAATTACTTCGTGTAGGCCTTCCTCTGAAAGAGAGTCAGATATAGACCACATAAATAATTCATTCGTCAACATCGCTTCGGCTGATCGACGGCGGTATTATTGCGTAGGGAAGGCAGGAGCGATGGCTATTAGTACGAGAGTGAGACGAATCGACATTGACTTTCAGAATGTGGCTGTGTTTCGTTTTCCGGAAGCTAAAGGAAGAGTATGTAGCCAGCCAGCGGATGATGGGTTCTCAAAGTGTCTTGGGGTGACACTAAAAATACTGAATTCCGATGTACTTACTATGAAGTAGGCTTACAGATGGTATCTCAAAGTGTCTTGGGTGAACTGATCCAGGGGTTAATACATATTAACCCCTGAACTGATCATCTGAATTCCTCAGTAGGTATTGTACAGCTGTTCTAGCCCGGTACGCACTGCACTCAAAACAGGACCCTGTGTGCCCCGTCTTTCCCGCGATTTCAACCCTTCGCGGAAAAAATTCGAAAGTGCATATGCAAGGTTCATGAACGTCAAAAACGCAACAACCATGACTTCCCATTGAGCAGTAGCCGCTATCAAACCGATACAAAATCAGCGTTTCTTAACACAGCTGCTCATCTGTACTACCTGCTTGGCAATTATCCGCAGACTGGACTCAATAAAACTTAATTATTATCAGAGCGAAAGAACCGCCAATAAAGCGACACATCAAAACATCATGACGTCGTCCACCAACGATAACGACAATAATCCCAGTGAACTATCAACACCGCCCCCAACCAACCCCAACGATGACAACGCCCTACGAACATCCACCGGCAGCTCTGGCATTCAAAGCAGCAGCGTGGGCGGCAGCGGTCTCGGAAGTGCATTGAACTCTCCGCTTCTCAACGGGGAACATATTGTCTTGTTGAGTCTTAGTAATGATAATACTCCCGAGGAACAAAGACGGTTGCTCCGTGAGAACAACGAAGAGACGAAGTGGATTTGACGTGATTGAACGACAGGACAATACTAATTTATTGTCGTCCTCGACTGAAGTTTCCATCTCCACGGGAACTTCGTCGGATAGTATCAACAACATTGGCAATATCATTATTAATGATGAACTGCTGAGCAACAACAACAGCAATAACGTTCACGGGGAGGCATACTCGCCACCACCAGATTCCATCATTCAGAGTGATTTACAATCACTGACTCCTCCACCGTTATCTTTGAAATCGGATGGGAATCACCAATACAATCTTCATCATCATGATCATCACGATGGGGGTGCAGTAAGTCTCTTTTCAGGAAATGGTGGTGGTGGTGGTGCTTCAGGTAGCGGTGGTCTATTCGACTATGTTGCTGCACAACAAACTGCTGCTGCTGCTGCTCCTCAATCACAATTACAACAACAACAACCACCATCCACATCGTCCAATAATAAACAACAAAAACGACCACCCCTTCCACCCCGCTGGGCAATTGGAACCACAGCTAATGATCATAATCCCTACCATCATCATCCACAAATATTGCCACCAAAACAAGTTGGTCCACTCTCCCACCGCCGAGTCTTATCAACAGGTGACGCTTCTGTCATGTCGGTATTGACTGATCCAGATTCTGGATTGGACACTTCCCCCCCCGATCTTCCTACAGGAACTGCAACTGGTGGTGCTGCTGCAACAGTGAATGATAAGAATAGTTTCTTGCCTATACCGGCGATTAATGATCGGAAGAGGGGTGTTTCGTGGGATATAAAGGATAATTATGGTGGTGGGCAGCAGCAGCAACAGAGTGGTGGTGGTGGTGGGACTAGTCAGTTCAGTACGGAGGAGCAGGCTGCGTTTAATACTTTGGGGATATTGCAGCCTCTATTGATGGATGATATGATGGATAATGATGGTATTATTGGTGATAATAGTGGTGACATTGGTAATGATAGTGATGGAGGTATTGGTGGATTTGGACTGGAGGATTTAATGCAGCCCGTGTTGGATGATCATCATAGCGATGTTGATGAAAATCCTCAGGCGTCACGACAAGCAGCAACAGCAACAACTGGATCAATCACCACCTTTACCACCGGGAAATATACTACCACTCAAATCTCCCGCTACTACTGCCACCACCCCAGTATCCAAGTCGTTAGCACAGAATAAACCCTCCACCTCACGTAGAGCAATGTATGCTCGAAGCAAACGAAGTCAAAATATGACGTCCATCTCTCAATTTGAAGATGAAGCCAATCTTGCCATTATGGCGGCCCTGAGTATGTATAATTTGGAACAGTCGGAAATATTGGGTCATGGTGCTGTGCAGCAGCACGAGCAAAAGGTGAAGCAAGCAGAAGAAGAAGGAAGAAGTGGAGGAGGGTGACGAAGATGAAGCAAATGATTTGGTAAGTGGCATCCCCCATCATGTTGTACGTCCCACTCCAACACATCGTTGGGATCTGTCTGCCATTACGTTGAGTGATGGGTTGGATCGTAGTCCCACCCGTCCCGCCGTGACAACAACTGCTGATGCTGGCATTCATACCTTTGAAGATGTAGCATGGCACGAAGGGTATGATTCCCAGGGACGTATCGACGGGACATTAGTTGAAGAACGAGAGTCAAAGTATATTGAGGAGGAACTTGGGATTGATTTGAATGCTGGGAGTAAATTTGGTGCTGCCATGATGAATAATGATGGGTTGGAAGAAGCAGCATCTGTCGCATCTTCTCGAAAGCAAACGGTACAGCAGCCAGCGTCGGTATCTGGGAGTGATCAAGCTTCTGTGCAGAGTAAGGGGACCGACTTGAGCAAGGGAAGTAAAGGAAGTAAGGCTAGCAAAGAAAGACCCGTTTCTCCTACTAAAACTGGGCTCAGACACCGTCGAACTGGGACCAGAGGTACAGGTGTTCTCTCGGCGGCACAAGAGCTTGCTGCCATGGCGACAATTGATGAGTCGGATGAAACTGAATCCAACAAGGGTCACTTCAAGATTGAATCGGATGGTCATGGCATTGGAAACTTACTTGACGGTGCAACGTTACTATTTGAACAAAAGAAGAAGTTAGAGGGGGGTGGTGCCGATGATGCTGATGATGAAGGTATGCCGTTTATTGCCGAAGAAACCAGTATTGACATGGAACATGAGAGTGATTCCCCCCACGACGAAGAAACGGGTGATGCCAATGCCAATGCAAAGAAACAGCACAAGAGAACTCCAACACATCTCTTTGGCAGGCGAGAAAAGCCAACCAAGAAGGATCGTCAAATGGAGCGTCAGTTCCGTATGAAATTGTGGTACGATGATTTGATTGCTCCTCGCCTACCCATCTTCATCACGGCTGCGACACATAGCGTCATGTTTGTGATGATGCCATTACTGTTTGTGGCGATCATACTGTATTATGCCTGTGGAAATCCTCTGACTGGAGGGAAGGGAGAGGTGGCCGCACTTATTGAGAGCGGTGACTTTCAAGGGTCGTGGTCGTGGTGGATATTGTTCATTTTGAGACAGTTTATCATTTTATCATGCGTCAAGGCGGGAGAAGTTATTTCCATTGACATCATAGCTCTGAGGACACCGATCTTTGTCAAAGTGTTTGGATCTTTTGCAACACTGATGTTCGTTCAGGCACGTGGGTGGCCGTACGTGATTACCTTTTGGGGCGTTTGTGAGTGACCTCATATTGTTTTCGATTTGCCAT
The DNA here is from genome assembly GCA_018806925.1 of Skeletonema costatum. Classification (NCBI taxonomy): domain Eukaryota; phylum Bacillariophyta; class Thalassiosirophyceae; order Thalassiosirales; family Thalassiosiraceae; genus Skeletonema; species Skeletonema costatum. The sequence continues at coordinate 128,537 of JAHBBA010000042.1, read as the reverse complement.
GTTGCAGGACTATTCTCTAATCTCCCTCGTCATATTTTGCCTTGTGCTGCCATTTCAGTCGATATCCTTACTTTGTACGGAACGAATGCTTTTGCAAAGCATTGGCTATTCTGGCAGGATTTGGTAGGGATGTGCAACGAACAGAATCCTGCCGCCGCCTTTTTGCACGGAAGCTTCTACTTGCGAGTCCTTTTATCGATGATATTTGTGGGCGTTGTAACTTCATTGAAGAGACTAATGCTTGCTACATTCCTTGGTAGGCGCTCATTTGCTCACTATGGCCCGGAGTTTGAAACAATTTTGGCAAAGATGATTCTAGTGAGCCAAGTTGCACATTTGGCCAAGCGGATAGAAGCCAATGTGTTATCTCCTTCGACTGTGCTCGCCAGCGGCTACGCCTACACTATGACGACGAAAGCCAACTTTGCAGGGCTTGCATCGGATTCAGATGATTTTGAAAGTGGCAGTCCTACACATAGGAGGAACAGTGTCGGCAATAATTCACAAACCTCTGATTCTTCGCCCACTTCGCCACAGGGCTTTGGTGACTCCCTTCGCAGGTCAGTCTACGGAAAGAAGCTCATATCGAGTTTATCTCGGAAAAACATGGGAATGCTAGATGGCATGACCCGCGGAAACTCTTCGTCCAAAGTAGAAATGATGAAGTTGCTTGAGGAATGGGAAGAGCCAGATCTGCAGGCTACTGCGGCTTCGAAAGTATCTATCAAGGACATTTTACAGTTCGTGAGTAACGCAGCTTCTTTCCTCACAGTTGTACATTTGCTCTTTCAACCGAATCACTAATCTGTTGTGCTCTTATGTCTGTCATCCTTTTCCAGCGGCAAGCGATGTCTTTGGTGTCCGATACTTATCCCTTTACTCAATCGTGAGTCTTACGAATTCACTTTCTGTGTACCATTTCATTCACCTTGCTATTTAACTCACACTATCTCTCTTTAATTTCCATATTCACCAAAGATTCGGTCCCGCCTCAACTAGGGCCATCTGCGTGGAGTCTGCAGAGAAGATTTTCACCTCACTCTTGTCTAAAAACGCAAATACTGAACAGAAGCTTCCATTTGAAACGTTGGCTGAATTAGCGGCAGGCAAAGATGGTGAATTACTTCATGACAAAGTGAAGGCACTAGTCCGATTATTTCGTCCAGATCGGAAGGGTTTCTTGACAAAGCTCGACTTCGTTACCAGCATCGATAACGTATACAGAGAGCTCCGGCTCTATCGTGCGAACCTATCCAATTCGCAGCAGATTGATGAATCATTCCATGGGCTTATCAATATACTTCACTACTTTGTCGTTATCCTGGTTATGCTCATCATCATGGGCTTCAATAACTGGGAATCATTGCTCTCGATGACGACCTTCTTCTTTTCGTTCAGTTTCATGTTTGGCCCAGCGTCGTCCAAGTACTTCGAGGGAATCCTGTTAATCTTCGTCAGGCGTCCCTATGACATTGGTGATAAGGTGGCAATTTCTGATCCTGAGACTGATACAAGTGCATCTGGATCGAGTACTTGGTTTGTAGAGAAAGTAACTCTGTACTCAACAACAGTGCGCTTTGCTACAACCAATGAGGTTGCTACTTATTCAAATGGAAGTTTGGCCAGATTGAGAATCATCAATGCAAAACGATCACCCAAAGCTATTGTATATGTATACAATAAATTTGGCAGCGATGTTCCATTTAGGATGATACAAGTATTCAAAGCATCTGTAGAAAACTTCGTCAAGTCTCGTCCAAGAGAGTGGGCACAATTGAATGGGTTCCGTGCAACTCGTGTGAATTTGGAGGCCAATTTTATCGAATACGTTATTGTCTTGACACACAGGGAACTTTGGCAAAATGTTGGTCCTATCCTTCAGAGTAAGGCAGATCTAGCCAGTTTTTCTCTTGAAGTTAGCAAAAAGTTGAACCTCAGGTACGAGCAGCCACCCAAACCAATTCATTTGTCCTTGGATGGAAGACATTACGACCAAAGGAGCGTGGGTAGAGATGATGGAAGCGCATCATCTGGCTTGCAGCAAGTCCGGGAAATGTTTAAGAAAGAGGAGTAAATGTGATTGCGATACTCCTGATAGGTTAATTTAGGTTAGTTATGATCGTTACTTAGCTCATTGATGACTTTAGAAGATGAGGTTGTGGCTGCTGTGCAGAAGCAGAAGGCACGATTAAACTCGAGGAGCTGGTGGTTTAAGAGTGAATTTGACGGCTCATACGATACGACAGTGTGTCGAAGGGATAATTGATTTATTGGAAGAAGCTGCAATTGGTGGTCACCCCGATGCTAGGCCTAGGCCTAGGCCTAGGCATAGGCTTGCACTACATAATAGAAGAGAGAAACGATAGGTGTGATAGAGCACGAACAGCAGCCGCGCATATCTCGTCTACCTCGTTAAACATTGTCACTATCCCAACTATATGGAGTGCGCATACTGATACTGTAGGTCCGGTTGAATTTTCTCGTTAAGACGTAGTAAGAGAAGGCTCTGGACAAAATGACGAGTAGCTTCTGCTGCCTCAGAGTATGCACCAACATTTGCGTCTTTACAAAGACCATCACCAACAAGTTCGTAACAGTCAAGAGTAGGATTGTGTGGGATCACAACCTCCAGAACCAGAAACCTTTGGTGCTTTTGTTGCCTTGTCACCAAAAGGCGCCTTAGTTTTGACTGATTTCGCCGGAAGCCCGAAGCAGAGTTGACCAGCTACAGAAGAGTTGCTGATCATCATGTGGTTGCTCTTGACCACAGTGCCTGTAGTCAAAGCAATCAAGAAAAGAAAAGCTGCAGCGGTGCATCTTGCTGTTGATCTTGTGGCGTGCAGTTCGGAAAGAAACAGCTGTGTACAGGAATTCAGATTGACAGTTCACCCAAGACACTTTGAGATACCATCCGTATCTACTTTCTACTCTACATCGGAATTCAGTATTTTTAGTGTCACCCCAACACACTTTGAGAACCCATCATCCGCTGCGCTTGCTACTCTTCCTTCTTCTTCCGGAAAACGAAACACAGCCACACTCTGAAAGTCAATGTCGGATCTCGTCTCACTCTCGTACTAATAGCCATCGCTCCTGCCTTCCCTACGCAATAATATTGTACCGCCGTCAATCAGCCGAAGCGATGTTGTCGAATGAATTATTTATGTGGTCTATATCTGACTCCTCTTTCAGAGGAAGGCCTACACGAAGTAATTGAGCAGCATGAATTGATACCCAAATTCCTCTCAGCAAATACCAATTCTTCTTCGCTGCGTGCCTTCATAAAAGAGTTACTGAAGGTATAATCAAATGCCTTCTCCAACATTTCCCTGAAGCTGGCTTTTGCTATCGGATGATGATGGATGGTTCGCCGCTCCACTGCGCATGCAGTAACATAAATGTGACACCCGGAATACTTCAACTCCTAATTGATGCAGCTCCCGACTCTATTCGCAATGCAGACAATGAAGGCAGGCTACCTCTCCACCCGTTCTGCATGAAAGATGGACGGAATGAAATTACTGCATTGGAGATTTTGAATCTGCTTCTCGAGAAGCACCCTGAAGCAGTCCGAAGTGCCAATAATAAAGGTGATCTTCCGATTCCACGTCGCTACCATGATGGTAAGCATCGCCGGAATTTTGCCATGTGCTCATCCAAGCATATCCCGGATCTGAACGATTAACTAATAACCTCGGCATGCTACCATTTCCATCGGGCATGTATGCATCAACACTGTGCTGTCGTGGAATATCTGTACAAACTTTACCCTGATGCCATCAATCATGCAACAACAGAAGGAACATATCCGATTATCTTCGCAATGGGTGGCAAAGATGACAATAGAAATAGCCTGACCGGTGCTGTGAGAATTGTACAGTTCTTGCTGAATCTTGGATCCCAACGTAGCGCGGCAGAAGATTGATGGATTTTGTCTTCCACTTCTTTGGGCTATTCATCTGGAGTGTAATGATTCACAAACGTAAAGGCACTTATTGAAATCATCAAAATGATTTATGATGCTCACCCTGAAGCGATTTACAACGAAGTTGTTTTGGCCAATTTGGAACATGGTCATCGACAAGTACGAGCATTCCTCAACACCCAGTTGTTCTATTCTCCGCCAAGCCAGATTTCATCCGTTTGATGGACAACACCTAATTATTACGGACAACTTCCTCTTCACATACGCGGTTCAGAATAATGATGCTGCCACCCCTGGGTTCTTTCAAACTGCTAAGTGAAAGGCAACCCTTCCGCTGTTCAATCCCCCGATAATGAAGGCGCATTGCCCTCACATGTGGCGTGTCAGCATCACGATTCTGTTAGTGTTGTGGAGTACTTGCTTGGTCTTGACGCAACAACTCTCTACGCTGTGGATACGAAATGGGGACACCCCCCTCCATTGCGCATGTAGGGGTGCGAAGTATGAGGACGATAAAGAGTGATTTTAGAAAAGTATGATGCTGTATCGGTCTCCAAAAGGAATGCGCAGAAGAAGCTCCCTATTGAACTTCTTTGGGGAAAGCGATGAGGTCCTCGATAGAAAGAGCATTGAATACACTGAGATTGTCCTTTCAGGCTTCTTAAGGCTTACCCCGAGACATGGATGAACATTGGTACGTAGATACAATTTGCATCGGCTGGCTGCTTGTCCAAGTCAGAATGGAAGAAGAGAGAAGTCCGCTCACCAAATGTAAGACCCAACCCGCTCACTGTAGTGCCTACACATGCAATAAGTTAATGAGCTTGTTCTGATTCTGTAGATATTACAAAAACAGGCCTCTCCATTTTCAGTAAGTCTTTGGCGATTGTCTGCCTCAAGTAGGACACAAGAACAAGAAGTATGTTTGCTAAATGATTGTGTTTCACGAATGTGGATAGGAGTATTTAAGAATGCTTGCTGTTATTATCAACAATCATGAGAACATCTCAATATCTATAGATACCGTAGCTTTCAATGTTTCCTTAGCCTCAACTCAAATTCAGCGTCAGTATCTCGCGTCCAAAAGAGCAAGGAAAACTCCTCCGGTAGCTCTCTTCAACGTTGTGACGATGAACCTTATTTTGAAGATGCAAACACCAGCTCTTTCATCGCCGCCACCCACGTTGTACTACCGACGGAAGTCATTCCGATAAAACGTAAATTTAATGTCAACACAATATTACATGATTGAGAGTTAGTAGATATTTAAGCTGCGTCATTATCATTGATGTGTACATCTTCTTATGTGCTTGATACTCTTCTTCTTTTGTTTGTCCCAGGCCCAGGATTGGGACTAGCAGATCGAGCTCGTGACTGCAATGATTTCGTAGCTGAAGCTTGCAGCAGCTGCACAGTCTTCAACGAAGCACCACACATAATTGCATACTCCCAATGGGCTCATTTCATCGGCGTCTTCTATTGTGGATGCATAAGATGACTCTGACAGTAAAGCAACGACAGCTTCATGCTGTGATGCTTTTTGAGATGGGTCATTGTCTGAAAAGCGAACAAAAGAAGTATCACATACGAAATGCAATGGTGTCCTTCCGTCCTCATCTTGGGCATCACATGCAGCTGGGTATGCACGAGCGATGAGCTTGGAGCAACAGTGGTGAAACTTTCGAGCCAGCTGCGATGTGGAGAGGAGTTCTTCCGAGGCCATCTCTCGCGGCTGCCATTTCCGGACATAGCTTGATAATGTTGCCAACAATATCTAATGGAGGATTATCTCTCACAATGACATGTAGAAATGTCATGCCGTTGAGTTATGCATGGAACAGTCATGGCCGCGGAAATAATCAGGGCTCGAAACAGCGATGAGTGTTCGGATCATCTTCCAATCATTATCAAGGATAAGTCCGAGCAGAACGTGGACAGAGTTTAGTACTTTTGAGTTCGACGTTGTCATTCTTCTACTATTGCTGTTTGCTGCGCCTTTTGAGAGCACGTGACCAACTTCAGAGCTCCAATATTCGCTGAGAACTGAGAACAGATTTGCTGGGTAGGGTGACCATGGAGTTAGCCTGATTTAGACATGATAATTGAACAGACAAGAGGTCAGAGTAGGAGGGAAAGGATGAAGAATGAAGATGAGTCAACTCAGCAGCTTACTTACTTGTTATCTTGCTTGCAACAATGAAGTGGCAGCAGTCTGGCAACAAAGCAATGCTACGCAATGAAATGAGGGTAACGACATAAAAAGTTGAGACATTTGTGTTGTAAAAATCCAGAAAGCCTCTCGTCATGGATAGAAAGATAAGAGGCCCAATCTCACAAGTTCAAGTTGGTTTGGCCGATTCGGCCTACGACCCTGTAATGTTGGATGTGTTGTTGCAATTCGAAGAAGTTGCATGCGTTGAAGAAAGAAGACGCTCCCTCCATCAACCGCGTTAAACCTATTACTGTCTGATACCTCCTCGTCCTCATACATCGACTCCCCCCTCAACACCAGTCCAATCACCCTCACAGAGGTTCAACTCTTCGTCTTCGTTGGATTCCTCCGCCTAACCTAGACACGTGCCCTTACCTGTACTGAGACTCTTCTCCTCCACAAGCCAGCTCTCGATCTTGACCTCCCTCTGTTTTGGCCACTCAGAAGAACGACGCCCCCAAGGATTATATCAAGTTTGGGCTGTGGCGCGAAGGCGGCATGTCCCACCTTTGCTTTGCCCGTCGGATGATCCTCCACCTTTGCTCCATCAAGCTCCTCCTAATACTTTGCTTGCTCGTGTCTACACCTCACAGGGCACCCATCACTCTAACTTCAAGCCTCGGTGTCGACATGAGCTTCCTCCCTCAACATGTCTCTTCCCTCTCCATCCTGATCCTGCTTGCGCCGTGCATAAAGAAGTTGAGCTGCTAGATCAGTCTTCGAGCTCAAGGTCTGTCATATTCTTTTTCGTCCTGTTTCTCTTGATACTCCTGTGAAGGGGATCACCTAGCATCTCCGTCTTTTACGAGGGTGTGGATCGAAAAAGAATGACAAGAAATGGTTTTCCCTGAGAACCTCTCCTCTCATGTTCAAGTCTACGTGATGTTGAAAGCTGTAACCTGGGTGGGAAGTGGGTGTAGACTCGTAACATAGAAACATTGAGAGAACATAGTACGAAATTAACTTCCTTTAGACGTTATTTAAACCAAGAATACACACAATGCATATGAAAGTTATGGCCAAATAATGAATAACAACAACGTTTTAATGTTAAATGGTATGCTCCTGTTGTAGAGTAGATTTGACGAGATGGACACTGCTCTCTTCACCAATAATAAGAATATCTCTTTACATAAGCTGTACAACTTTTTTACTACATCCCCACTCTTGGTAGCATGCCTCTTGAGCGCTCGATATGATAATTCCTCCAAAAACTCATCTCCCTGGGCTTTGAAGTGTGCACTTGCCAGCTCGTGTGCTAAAGCTCTATCTTGTAGGAAACCATTCCTACTTGATGCAGCAATTGCAGCATTGAAGCTCTTTTTGGCCTTTTCGTTCTTGCCTTGTAGCACAGCAAGCTCCGCTTCTAGGATGTACTAGACAATGAACGACATTCACATTGCCATTCTTCGCCCAACGACGAATTAGCTGCATTGTTTTATGTGCGCATTTCTTCATTTGTCTCTTCTTCCACCCAGATGATGATTGTGCTGCTTTCAGATAGGTCAGCGCCTCCAAGAAAGTGAAGCGCACTGCACCAAAAGCGGAAGGTAAAACAAGTCGAACATTGCCCGCCTTTCGAACCAATTCAAGAGCTTCTTCCCATTCTTGAAGCAAGACAAATACCTCTAGCTTCATCAAGTTCACGTATACAGCCATATCTATAGGCGCGAGTTGATGCTGCAGTTGCCAGCATAGAGTCCAATATCTATCATCACAAGCTTCAGCATCGAGGCCACGAGCTTCTTCACTGTCGTCAGGAGAAGGATGATAAACACCTGAGTGCCGTCTTGTTTCAGTTGTGTCATACATGGGTAGCCGCTTCGAGTTCTTTCTGAATGCTGCCTAGTGATAGGCCGGTGAAAGTATAAGAATGATACATACGAACAGCAAGACATTTACAAGCACTGTCAGTATCCCCAATCTCAAGACCTGCCTGATACCCCTTCAGTAATGGTTCAATAGTATCTCTGGAGCGGTGATGTCCAGTGGTAACAGCAGGTCTGTGTAACGAATATCGTGTGTGTCATGCTACTCCTCATACCGGGCTTTTCAAGGATCAGCTCAGCTGCCTTGGCCATCTCAAGACCCTCGTGTGGTTTACCAAAAGGTCCACAGAGTATCAGACCAAGTCTAGCGAAAGCAATCGATGATGAGGGACTCAAGCCGTGCTTCAAAGAAGTTGTGACCATCGGAAAGATGACCAGTGGAAGCAAGACCTTGTTCCATAAGCCCCCCAGAAAAATAATCACCCATCTTGGGCCTCAAAGCATTTTTTACTCTCTCCTCATGATGATGACATCCACATCCCCCAATGCAGTTGTAAAGGCCCACAAGATTGGCAAGCAACAAGTCAACAGAATGATAGTTGACAGCAGTAATAATGCGCTGATCCTGCTACATTTCCTCCAAGCATAGACGCCTGATATTGGACAATTGCTACGAAATAAGTACCCATCATAGAGCCATCTCTACTATGTATCATCCGTGTTGCCATATCACAGTTGAGTATCACTTCATATAGTATTTCATTAATTAATACCGTTATATTGACATGTGAAAATGTTCTCTGCCTACTTGCGATATTTACTATCTATTGATGTGATTAAGGTTTGCTATTCCTCCACATCGTATGGATCAGGATGCTTAGTTGTTGAATTGCCATTTGTGTACTCTCCTCTGATCTCTGATCGATTTGGCTGTCTAGCAAATCAAAGTCAACACCTCGTCACAATGTACTCTCTACGAAATGTATTGCCGCGAGTCTCTCGCTTGTCGTATGATAAAAGCGTTCCTCTACTCCCGGGGCTCTTACACAAGTACCACGTGCGTTTGTGCCTCACTCGGCAAATCCTCCATGACGACGCATCTCTCTTGCTTCTATCAATAACCCGGTCAGTTGTCACTCTTGCTCGCTTCATTGATGCGTGATAGAGCTGTTGCGTTCATGTTGTTTGTCGTGTTAGGATTACAATAAAGCCACTCTCACTCAGCCTATATTGTAGCTCGGCTACAAAAGTTGTACAATTATCCGTACCTCGCCAAGTCAGCACCAGCAGTTCAACATCCATTAAAAGGCAAATCTCCCAGCTATTTGTCGTGACGATTGTTTAATCGTTTCGTTTTAGGCGGCGAAATAGGGCAAAGGCAATACCATGTCTCCTCTCCTATCTTCAATCAGCTCCGCCAGCCACCAAGATAGACATCATCATTTGATCCTCATGATTTCATCCACAACACTCCACTCCATTGTAGGTATAGGTTTGTCTATTGCAGTGTGCGCTAATGTTTCTCATCAGATTGGGTTGTGTGATATTTCAAGTGTCCCTAAGATCTTCACACCACTCTCCAATTATTGTTACATCAACAAGTTAGCGCGTCTATGATAGTCAGAGAAAACCACATCTACCAACTCCAATGCACTGCAAAACCCCAGAATACTGTTGAGACTCAATAATAACGTTTGGGAACTGTTGATACTTCAATAATGGTTGCTATCTATCTCTCTACTTCCCATACACTGAGTCTGCTGCATTGCACGAATAATAACGCTTTCGTCGTATGATGAACGAGCTGCGTCGCCTCTCCACTGCAATACACCCATCCAACACACCAGAAGTTGTTTAATCATCCAATCCATGTTATTTTGTTGCTTCTGAGAGTCGTGGGTGCCATGGATTGCCTCATAGGTTACGTTACGTACCCCCGATGTTGTTATTATTTGTCTCTAGAGGCTGAATCGTACGCATTGATGACAGTACGAAAGAACATTCCACCGCCTCTGTGACAGAAGGTATACACAGCACGTGGCCTCTCGAAGCCTCCATTGCAACTGTAGACTACCGTTACCCCCTATTGACGTTGTTATTCTCCCCTCCCATCAAGTTGGTTGTGCCGATATAATGACAAAATAACGACGAGTCGATTTGGAATAGAGCGAGCCGTAACGGCGACCCTGACCAAGAAACACGCCGCCCTTCGTATCATGCATTGAATCGTCAATTGATCGGTTTGTAGGGATGTAGAGGTGCATAGATTCAACGAATATGTTGTTGTGAGGTGGCGATTTCGTCATTTTAGCACCAACGGACATAAGATGTGTTTACGGCACCGAAAATAAGGGTAGGTGTACAAGACAGTTCATTCTTCGCTCATCATTGGTCGATATGGACCCACCACGGTTGGCGGAGGCGATTTGGGGTGGTATATCCATCGGTGGTGCATGGCATAGGGGGGTTGGGGCCACCATTGTCCGTTTGCTTTTTTGTGTTGAAGTGGTTCAAAAATCCTTTGAGGCGCAGGAGAAGCGGGGAAGCTTATGGAACAAGGTCTATTGTTGGTTCAACTCGATATACGGATGTGGCAAGATGCTCATTCATTCGCTCCCCCATTTTGTATAATTCATCGTCGAGCTCGGGCAAGTTAGCAATATCTTCAGCAGTTTTGTTCTTCAGCAACTTCTTCACACGGATATATTCTCTTATTACGGTGAATTTAGATGCTGGCTTCTTCTGTGGAGCTGGTAAGCCAAGCTGACGTCTGAAATCAAGAGCTGCATTAATTGCCTCATTGGCCTTTCCTACGGCGATCAATGACTTCACTTTGATTTCTGATACTCTGTACTTCTCCTTTGTATCGATATCTTTTCTCAAGACCTCGTCAATAAACTCATTCATAGTGTCGAAATCGCCAGTTAAAAAACAGGCGTTCGCTCCATCGCTGCATAAATCTAGCATGGTACTATAATCTCCTTCCCAGCCCCTTGGTCCAAGCGCCTCGCGACCTGCCTTGAAGTAAACCTTGGCTGTGTCGAATGCTGCATTTTCTGATGCCTTGATTCCAGCTTTTAGATTCATTCTTGCCAACTCATCACGTTCTTCGTCATCAGTGATGTTTGATGCTGCACAATTCAGTAGCCCCACCACCTCAAAGAGGCTAGCTTCAAGTTCTGCTGGAGAAAGACTTTGCAACAAAATACTTCCAATTTTTCCTCGGAATGAGTCCCTTTGTTCTGGACAAATAAGTTCAAACGCTGTAGATTGGATTTGATCGTGCATGAAACGGCACTCTTTGTCATCCACCTCACACAAACCCTCTTCCTCAAACTCTTCAATTGAACTTGCATATGAGGAATCACTACGATCTCGATCTGTACAAGCGTTACTCAGGTCTGATGAAAGAAGAGAGGCAGAGGAGTTTCCCATTGTTGCAGCAGTACCCGAAACTGATATCATTGAGGCTCTCATCGAGTCCCTCATCTCTACCTGCGAGATATGCTGTTTCATGACCGTCATTACAGCAGATAAACGGAAAGTAGCACCAAGGCACGATGCTACCATGAGCATTCTCTGCGTCTCCTCCTGCAAGCGATTCATCTTGTTGACCAGGACAGATGCCACATTCTCGGTGACAATCTTTGAGTTGACTGAATCTTCGTCCCAAGTCCACTTCATCACTCCAAAATTATATTTTAAGAGCTTTTCATCACACAGAGATCTTAGAAACATCAGCATAAAGAAGGGGTTGCCTCCTGTCTTCTGTGAATTGCCTCTGCCAATGATTTGACTTTACTGTCATCATCATCCATTCCCAAGGCCTCAGCAACAAGAGGTATGGCATAGTCTACGCTAAGATTGCCAATTCTCATCTTAGTAATTGACACGCTCATTTCTTCCAGCTCTCGGATATGGAACGCAAGGGGGTGGTGACTGTGATTTCATAGAAGGGAAGGAGAAGGGAATAGAGTTATCAAGAATAAGAAGCTGATAGGCATAAGTAGGGGCGACACGAATACATATATCAATCATAACTTACTCTGGTACTTCATCCTCTCGGTATGCACCAACAATCAAAAGACGACTTCGAATCTCGCCATCCAATACGATGCTCTTCAATAGATCTAATGTTGCTGTATCACTCCACTGTAAATCATCGATAAGTAATACCACTCCTTTGAATTGTGAGCAAATAATTTTCAATAATCGTCTGACTGCATAGTGCATCCGTGCGATTGATTCTTTACCGACCAAGAGATTCAAACTGTTTACACTCCCCAATTTTGTACCGGAGGCACGCCTAAGAGGCACTGTTGCATTTGCCACTGATGATGGACAACACAGAGAATGTCTTCGTGCTCCCAGTAACTCTGCACACCCAGACAACACACGCCGTAATTGCTCCACATCCTCTTCTTCAAACTCGTCTTGAATCTTATTTCGTATCAATGTTGAAATAGACGTTCCCTCGGACGACATCCCCCCCATCTTATTATGCTCTACTGTAATATACTTGGCAAGACGAGTCATGGCATCGGAGAATGCCGATAGTGGCCTGAGTACTTTATCTTCGAATTTACCGAATGCGAAAATGTACCCACTTTTGGCGGCTGAATTTCCTAGACCTTTGTGGATGAGTGCAGATTTACCTGCGCCGGATGTTCCAGAGACTAATATCATCTCGCCGACACGACTTTTAGCAGCATCTTCTTCGCCATGTTTCTTCTCAGCCAACTCCCGTAATTTGCTCCGTAATAATTTGATATCATCGTCTCGTCCATGTAATTGCATATTAGATACGCGGAGCTGGGCAATATTGAATATTTGTTTGTTGATCTTTTGATTTTGACTGCTTTCTGCGGCTGTGACGACAATGTCAGTTAGATGCCGCGTCGACGAGCGGGAGGCGCTCATACTTACGATACTGGTAATGATGCTCTACCTCTCTCTCTCTCCCCAGTAGTAGTTGCTGAGATAGTGGTGCTTCTCAGTATACTACTCTAAATGCCACCCATGTCATGTCCAATGAGGTCCAATGTTGATGTATTGTGAAATATGTTGGGAATGATGTGATGACTTGGCTTAACACAACTCGAACTTGTCTATCTCCTGATAGCGGCACTCAGGAACACAATACTGCATGCATTTTACGAAAACAACTGCGTTGAAAGCTGTAACCTGGGCGGGAAGTGAGTTAGGCTCGTTACAAAGAGAGAACATTGTACGAAATTAACTTCTTCCTTTAGACGTTATTTAAACCATATATACGAAAACTCTCCTACTATCCACTATGTATTGCTGCCGTCATCAACTCCTTACAACTTCTTGCGGCTAAAAACTTTCTTCCACGCGTTCCCTACAACCCTGATGACTAGTGGTCTCTGCTTTTCTTGGAAGTATGTTGGCACATCTTTTTGCTTGTCCTCGCCTATGACTTTCATTGGAACGCTGCTGACTGTCTCTTTTGAAGCCTTGGCTTGGACAAATTGGAGATTATCAATCCTATGCTTCATCTTCATGTTCTCGTTCAGCAATGATACTTTCTGTTCCTTGCTCTGACGAAGGGCGGTTTCCAGATCCTGCATACGTTTCGCTTGGGCAAGAGTTGCTGTCGATCCTATTCTATCTCCATCGCTGACTTTCTTCTTCAACGTTTTGACCTCCATTTCAAGCTGATAGACGGTATCCTTCATCTCTTTTTCCATTGCATTCATCGCGGCAAGATTCTCTTTCACTAGTCTCTCTTCGGTATGTTTCAATTGCAACTCGTGGCTAAGGTAATCATCCTCGTTGCGTTTCACTTGCTCCGACAACTTTTCAGATATCCTGTCCTTTTCGCTTTGAAGATCGATCATATCTGCCTTGAGCTTCTCAATCGTATTCTCTTTCTCCTTGAGAGACTGGTTCTTTAGCTGGATCTTTTCCTTGGCCTTCCCTTGAGCGTCTTTAAGTGATGTTTGCAGTGTTTCGATGGAAGATTTCAACTCAGAGATCTCTGCTGCTCCCGAGTTATTAGTGACTCGCTTCTTCTCATGATCTGCCTCCTTCTTTTCATGCACGAGCTCCTTAATCTTATTCTGGAGAGTCACCACATCAGCCTCCTTCTCCTCGAGTTTGAGGTTCACCAAATGTAACTTTTCGTCTGCCACTGCATTCTGCATACTTGCGCTGGATTTTAGTTCTTCCAACTCGGCTGTCAACGCAGAAATGGTGTCGTTTAGAGTCCCTGCATCTGTAGAAGTGGATGCAACGGCAGAGAGCTCCTCCTTTAGACGAGCTATTTCACTTTGTTTCTTCAACACGTGCTGATTTGAGAGAAGAAGCTGCTGTGTCATGACTTTAATCCTCGACTCAGCATTCGACAGCATGGACTTGTAGTCATCTTTCGATTCCGACAACTCGTTGATGCGACTGGTGATCATTTCAATCTCATCAGCGTGATCTGCGTTTGTCAGCGGGAGATTGCGCCGAGCCCTCTGAAGTTGTGCGTTAAGTCTTTCGACTCTTGCCTGTTCGCTGTTGTAACGATCGGTGGTGTGCTTCAATGACTTCTTCAGTGTCTTATTTTCCTTCACTCGCTTGGCCACTTCTTGGTCAATCTTAGCGATACGGCTGTCCTTTTCGCTCATGTCCTTAGTAACGCGTTCTTTTTCCATCACTAATGAGTCCTTTGTCTTCCTTATCAAATCCTCTAGGTCATCTTTCTTCTTCTTAAGAGATTGAGCACTATCTTGCTCCTCAGCGAGTTGCCGCTCATAGGCATCTTTCTCACTGCGAAGAATGGAAATGATGTTTTCAAAACCATCGGCATTTGAGCGTATCGCATCCATCTCGCTTCTCAATGAACTTACAACGCCTGTCAAATGTTCATTCTTACGTCGTTCCTCAACTAGTTCCGCAGTTAGATCAGACACCTGTGCTTCCAAACTAGATATCTTCTTTTGGGCTACCTCCAACTCCTTTCGAAGGTCCAAGATGAGTTTCTCTTTCACGGCTGCCTCTTCCTCGAAACTCTGAATGCACTCTTCATACTTTTGTCTGTTAGTCTCCAACGAAGCTTCTAACTCCTGGAAAGATTTGCTCAGAAACATGAGTTCGGCAAACACCTGCTCCTTTTCCTCCTTTGCCACTCCGTCACCTTGCACAGATGCGCCCATTTTTGAAATGGCATCTTCCTTCTCCTGAAGTGAACTCTTCAAATAATTAATCTCCGTTGACATTTCCAAACGCAATGCCTTGAGAGCGGCACTATTGTCTTTCCGGGCATGTCGCTCCACTTGACGACGCTTCACATTCGCACTTCTTAGCGTCGTCCTCAACTCTCCAATCTTCTTGCTCTTTTTGGACACAAGAACTTCGTATTCATCACTCAACCTCTGCAAATTATCCTTTGATCGGGCCTTCTCCTCCTTCGTGGCCGCCGCCACAATATCGTCAATATTCCCTTGCTTGGAGCGTATTTCCATCATGCCCTCATCCATGACACTCTGCAACTCTTTGATATGAGCAGTCGACTCATCCAACATGTTTGCCTTTTCAATACACTTCTTCTTCCACCGTTTACTCTCGTCTTGGTACTGCGCCATTCTCTCTTCGAGGGATTGAGTATCCCCCGTCAACGTTTGGAGTTTCTCCTGCCAATCATTCGTATTTGTATCCAACGAACGCTTCAACTCCATGTAAGACTTGGCGACATAGCCATACTCGGCTGCAATACGTTCCTTATCTTCCAATGTCTGTTCATACTTGACCGTTTGTTCATCGAGTTGACGAGTCAATTTCTCAACTTGGTCTTCCAACTTTGCCACAGCCTCATTGGCCTGAACCACCTCTTCCCTCAATGGTGCCATCTTGGCATTCACTTGATCCTGTACATTCTTGCTCACTTCTCGATTGGCCTGACGTAGCTCCCCCCGTAACGTATTGATTTTCCTACGCAATCTCCCCAAATCGGATTTTTGACTATTCAAAGTTTCTTCCAACTTGGCATTGATCTCGGATAGGTGTTCTGTAGATAGTTCGGAATTGTAATCAATGTTGTGATTGGTTGGCGGAGTTTGTGGAGGGGAGGGCATTATCATGGATGTGATGCCGTCTACAATCGAGTTGAGGGCGGGTGGGATGATGGGTGGTGATGGGGAGCCCTCGTCTGGTGTTTCCACATCATTGGCATCAACGTCAGCGGAATCAACCTTGACCATTACTACATCTTCATCAGCATCGGAAGCAACAGCGAGTTCAACCCCTCCTTACTCTCCACAGCTGCAACACTGATCCAACTGTGCTTCAGCCTCATTAATAATATCCAACACCTTCTCGGCATCATTGAGAAGGGTCTCATCATCACGAATGTCAGCAGCGTGGGCAATGGGGGAGTCATCCGTCACGCCATTGGCAAATAGGACACCAACGTCCGTTGGCAGAGACTCTACTTCTTCGTTTCAGATTCAATAGCTGTGACTGACTCTGTAGGACGAGACAATGTTAGAACATTCCCCGTTCCTTCGTCGTCTGTCGTCGCTACCACCCTTGTGACTACCAACACCACTGCCAATTCTCATCATTCCCACGTTGTCATCATTAGACTCATCCACTATGATTGCTCCATCATCCTCATCATCATCATGCTCACTAGCAACAGTATCAGCAACATTCCACACGTGAAGAGGAGCTAACATTGGCCATAATCCTCGCCCTCTTCTCCGCCAGAGACAACTCCATCACTGACTCCTCCTTCTGTTCCTCCCTCCACTTATCACATCACATCACTTTCATCACTACTAACAAGATTGGGAGGCTCCTCCATAAAGCAACTCAGCCACATCCTCCACCTCCCCTTCATCCATCTGACTCTCCTCATCCAACAGTCCATGCTTGACATGATGATGATAATGTGAAATAGCCAGCTGTTCATCATCATTGCTCCATCCCCTCTTATTCTTATCATCAACATTCTTATTATTATCACCACGCCTCGAAGTCCACGTCAGCGCTCCATCGTGCTCCTGCCGCATCTTGCCATTGCGGCGTTGCGTTGGATTGATTACGGATATCTTTTCGGGGCCGTTGGTGGAGTTGATTATGGTGATGTCATTTTTATTGAATGACGCATCATCATCATCTTTTGTGTCATTATTATTTTCGTTATCGTTGTTATCGTTATGTTTGATAAGGACTCCAGATTTACGAATTGGCACCTGCAATAATCGACTGTCATTACTTGTTCGGCCATGCTGTGAGTTTATGGTAGAAAAGAGTGACGGTGGAGCAAAGGCATCACAATAGATGGAAGAATGATGATGTGCAAGTTGTGATGCACCGTCACCTCCGAGTGGAGAATTTTGAGGTGGATTGAGGAGGATGAGGAGGGCTGCTGCCAGATAATACTTGGCCATCTTGGACGCAGCTGGATGATATGTTGCCGTCGGTGCCTCTTAATATGTGTGGCGGAATAAATAATGGTGGTACTTTGCCTTTCGTTGGTGGTACTCACACTAAAGTTCTCGGTTATCTCTTGCTCAGCGATGGTTGGTTGGAGATGTGTTTTGGGACGATAGAGGGGGTGGAAAGAGGTGATTTGGGGTAAAAGTATCTACGATTATGGTACTTTAAGGTATGTAGGAGCTGAGCGTTGGATATAACCTCTAGGCTCTAAGCATCAAGACGACCCGAACGAGTTGCTCAAAAATAACACGGTAAAAATCACCGCAGCGCTATGGCAACCATGCCGCTGCCGAAATAGACCAACTTAACCACAGAACCATCAACCGATACTTGGCTGGCCGTTACTATGGGTTATTATGTAAGTGCTGAAGCCCTCGCCGCTGCCAAATCCGTCGAGGGAAGGCAGCAAGGTGACGATATCACTCGGCGATGTTCGGCGGGCGTCGGCCACCGAACAGGAGTTATTGAACGCCCCAATGAGCGTTTTTGGTGGATCCAAGGACAATATCTACGACATAATAACCCATAGTAACGGCCAGCCAAGTATCGGTTGATGGTTCGGTGGTTAAGTTGGGTCTATTTCGGCAGCGGCATGGTTGCCATAGCGCTGCGGTGATTTTTACCGTGTTATTTTTGAGCAACTCGTTAGGGGCGTCTTGATGCGTGAGAGCTTAGAGCTTCTACAGAAGCATTCCTCTACATACCCTAAAGTACCATAATCGTACATACTAGTACTATAAATCACATTAAAAGCACCCGCTTTTGACATCCATTGTCCCTATCATCACTTCTTTAACCCAACCAACCTTCGGAAATGCTTCCACCAGAAGCGAGACCTGTAGTGTGGTGGTACTACTTTTTGCATTCGATTTCAGATCTCATTTTGGTGAAATGGCATGTGACATGCATCATGATGGTGGATGATACGATACGGGGCCCAGCGAACTTTTTGAGACAGACAGCCAAGCTTGTCGCACTTCAGAGGAGGCAGTGAACGGTACTCAAATCCCATAGTTAACCCTTCACTTTATTTATTTGTGACCAATCTCTCTTTCTCGTAGATGACTTGTAGATACCAATTCCTTAGATCTAAATATGTAATTTACATCTTGTGAATGAGAAACAAGATACTATTACAATAGTCACTCTTCCATGACTCTATGTACTTTTTGCTTCTCTACCAGGCTTCTCTACCAGCCTTTGTTGTCGGATCGGTAGTGGTAGGTTGGCAGCCGGTGGGTTTGCCAAGATGCAAAACACTCCAAAACTGCACAGCGATTTGTCTTTATGCCATCTTGCCAAGACATGATGCAAGAGGCACAGTTGAGTACAGACTTGCTTTTCATTGAGGCCATTTCAGAAATTGAATAGCACCATCATCATCTCATCATCTATCATCAACACTTATTTTGTACTCCTCCACATCCACTAACATGGCTGATGAATATGAATCACTCTCCCGCTCCAGGGAAGACAAAGCGAATGCTTGGATGGAGGAACGCCTTGCCGATTATGAACTAACTGAGGCAGAGATGAAGTGGTGGAACGCAGCACTTGATGAAGCAACTTCGGACGACATGAATGAGATTGTGAAGCTGTATGAGTCTGCCGCTGGTGACGTCCTGCCACAAATCGCTCAACCCGGTCATAATGCAATGCGTTTGCAAGTACTGGAAAGGTAGTTACGGCCAACAGAAACCTGATCAATTGTTGCTTGCCGCTTACCGTGCTGGGTAAGATCTTCCAAATGATTGTTGTCGTGAATTTATGTATTGATATTGTAATCCACTCACAATTTGAGTGCTCATCTCATCTCCATGCCCCTTCTTTTGTCAGCCTCCACTTGACTAAATCTAGTGCATTGGAACTCTTTTTGAATGTGTTGACTTACATCGGTCACTCCTCTTACCAAGAAGAACACCCCAAGACTAATGGAGGGTTAGTTTTAGTGCTGATTAATGAAATGGAGAAGGTCTTGAGCGTGGCTGGATGGTGCCTTGCATCTGGTGTCGTTTCAAAGGAGCAGTATGCCTCGATTGTGGAAAAGATTTTCTCTGACAAAATTGCTGATATTTCAGATCTTGTCTTTTGCATTTCTGATGTGGCTGTAACATGTGTTGTTGAGGAGGATTTAATAGAGAAGGACGAGCTTGTGTTCTTGAAGTGCCAGAATCTCTATGAAATTATCGATGTGCCTTCTGATTCTGTTTTTGAGGTTCGTTCTTCTGTATCATATCTCTTATTTTGAGTACACCCTGTGTTTTGTTTCTCACTTGCATTCATTTCATGTTTGCTGTCCCCTTCTCTTGTTTTGAACTTGATTGTTTTTGCTCTAAAGTTTGGTACCACAATTTATGTTGATGAGGAGAAGGAGGAGAAAGCTAGTAATGGTGATGAAGATGAGGATGAGGCAATTGCGACATCTCCCGCCATCGACGGCGATGGGAATGGCCAAGTTGAGGATGAGGACAAGGATGAGGATAAGGAAGAGTAAGTATGTATCACCCAAGTGCAAGGATACTTGCATAAAACAGAAATACTCACAATCTCTTTATGTCTTTATTGTCTCTATTTATTCAATAGCAATAACAGCAGCTGTGGACTGTGGAAGTCTGACAAAGACAAAGAATGGAATACGAAAGGAGTAGCTGACATGAACCTTTCTATGCATTCTGACGTAGAACGTTTGAATGAAGGAGTGAATTTCATCAAATATCAATATCTTGGAGTTGGCAAAGGAGGTCTAGGTCTAGGTTATGGTTGTAATGGAAGTAAGAGCATGCCTGTCGAGGACCAGCCAAAGGCTCTCCGCATTCCTCGTATCAGTACTACTGCTACTGGAGAAAGTCAGGAGTCAGATGTGCCTTTCTTGGTTAAGATGATCGTGAAGTTCCAAGTGGTAAAGGGAGAATGGAATTGGATCAATATTGGCATTTTGTTTGTCTCTATCGGGAATTGGATCTCTGAATTCATGTTCGCAAGATGTTTTCTGAATACAAAAAGAGAAAACGCTAGGCATGTATGACAGAGGTGGTGCTGCATCGGCACTCCTGCTGATGATGTTACTTGCTCCTCCTCACCGTGCATATACCTTGGCGAAACGTGATGGACACGAAGGAGTGTGAACCGCTCAGGAGTATGGCGAGAGAGTAACGATGAAAATAGCCTCTCAAACGCCTCATTTGTAGAAAGAAAAACAGCAGTATCAGCACCTAATTGCGCAGTACTTTTATTTGACTGGGGCGTAGACAACCCTTACACATACGAAAGACAAAGGGACGGCGAAAAGCCATTCACGTTAACTCCAGGCTGTGAGAAGATACAAAGATGCCTTTTTATGCCTGACGACAAGGTTTTCAATGTCATTGCTTCAGCTGACGCTGCCTTTCCAATCTACGAAAACGATCTCTCAGAAAGGTCTCCATCTATCGAGCAAATGCTAGCTAGCGCAGAGACTTTTTATGATGACAAATCGATAATGAACATCAAAGGAATCGGTACATATAAGGGCCCCACTGGCATTGGAGAGTATAAAGTTATTCCTCGGTTCGTTGTTGATGTCGAAATACCAGAAGTGACAAAGTATGTTGCATCACCGAGCAGATTCTCTACGGTCGTTGAATTCTTCCTACATGAGAAGTGGTATCATCTTGATGAAACACTGACAACAAAGTGGAATTTTGAATATTCATACTATCCATGTTCAGTTATACGCAGGAGAGAATACCTCGAATTCCCTCCAGAAGCTGCAAAGGCTTTCTCTGACTCTGCCAAGGTAACTGGTTCGATAGGCTCTGTTTGCGAAGTGGTGATGGAACATTGCACAGGCGAAGCACTGCAACAATACAACACCACTGAGGAATGCCTTTCTTTCTTGGGGTCGCTACCTCATCATGACCAAACATGCCAAGATGCATTTGGAGAATACTCTGCAATGGGCAGCTCATTCATGTGCAAGTATCTCCATCATTTCATGATACCTCTTTCACCTGAGGTTCATTGTGCACATGCAGGGAAGGGTCTGCCGGATGTAGGTGGAAAATACAGGTGCATAGCTACCGATTGCCAGAAACAGAAAGACGCAGCAGAGCCAGAGCAAATCACTGGACTGATGGAGCCGTCTTCTTCTTGTAGTGAAAAGGATACGGAGGAGCTGGTTCAAGGCATTATCTACGCTCTTCCGTTCTGTCTGCCGAGCCTTGAGATGCAGGTTTGCTTGTCAAATTGCACACAGGCAATCAATACATACCTCGGTAGATTCGCTGAGTCGGGGGTGATTGATTCGTGTGACTCAGGAGAGGTTTTGGGGTCATCACGCCTCCTGTCTTTGGTTTCGGTAGATGCGCATGTACTCTTTCATCTCTGTAGTGGAGATGCCCTCCTAGCAGCAGATGTTGAATCATCACTTCTTGACGGCCAATCGATCCCATCATGTTCAGGTGTGAATCAATATCTAGGAACTGGACTACGCTGCCTTGGATGGGATTGGGACGACGTATCTCAAGGAATGTTTAATGAGTGGAGCACAAAGGACAAAAATCAGCGAGCAACACAATCGGACGATATTGCGACAGCAGAATGCTTTGTTTTCACTCATCTCTACACCCAATATCTCAACATACAAGATAATCAGATACTTGACCATGCATCGAACTTGATGCAGAGTGATATTCAGATCCATCCAAGTGGGCATCCAGTGATCTTATCTCACGAGCAAGTATCAATGGCATTTGAGCAAACCCAGTCACGGGATGGATTGGGGTCAACTGTTGGACACTGCCCGATTCCAGGCAAAGCAGCCGCTTGGATGCAACACAAACCATTTCTTGCAGTAGGTCAAGATACTGATTCCAAGGCACACAAATTATCTCGCGAGTTTGTCTATTCTACCATGAAGGGCTTGTCAGTAAAGCCAACTGCACCACCAGTCCGAGACGATGTGTTTGATGAACGAGGCTTGCTTGATTACGACGAACTGTTCTTAAGCCTCCGCGAAGAAATTTTTCGCGCTTTGCTTGGTGATGCATCCTCCAAAAGTGACTCATTTTGGACTGACGATGTCATCGATGAGATTCGAGACCTTACAAAAGCTTCGTTTGCGTGGTTTTTTCCCAGAATCTTGGCACAGAGCGCAGGGATACCTCACCGGAACTGCATATGTCAGTCTTCGTCAGACTCTTGGTCGTAGGTTGAAAGACAAGTTCATACCACTGCAAGAAGCAATAAAACCTTTTTTGCCCTTGTTCAATATCTCAGCTTCTGATGAGTATTTGGCATATGATGCTTTGATCGATGCCCTTTCCGCAGTACCTGGTGCTACTGTAAGACTGACTCGAGGTATTGTAAAGTTCATCCGTCAGGATCCTTGCCAAATGCTGCCACTTTGGAATAGAAGCCCAGAGAGGTTTATTATTGAGTATTCACGACTACATGCGCAAGTACGCGGCTTTGCCACTCGTTCCAGCACATCTTCAATGGGTTTGCGCTATCAATTAGCCTCCGCCAATCTAGACCCAGAGGTCTTTGTAGACCCATTATCGTTCAATCCTGATAGATCTGATTTAGACCAAGTCGTG
This sequence comes from Skeletonema costatum, assembly GCA_018806925.1. Taxonomy (NCBI): domain Eukaryota; phylum Bacillariophyta; class Thalassiosirophyceae; order Thalassiosirales; family Thalassiosiraceae; genus Skeletonema; species Skeletonema costatum. The sequence goes on along the minus strand of JAHBBA010000042.1, from coordinate 105,605 downwards.
ACTTGGAACTTCATTGAAGGAAGAGGAGAGTCAAGCCACGCCAGATCTTGCCCTGCTAGATCGTTTTCAGTGCAGTTTGCTGCATCTCACGCGGAAAGATATTTTCCGAAACATATCACCTGTGCAAACAACATGAAAGTCTACAGCGGTGTAGAGCTATTTAAGGATGATGCCGGTATCACAGATGGCGATAGATTACAAGTGTTGAAGACATCAACTGGTAGCAGTACGTTGTTCTTGTTCCTTCATGGCTTTCCTGATATCCCTCAGGAATTTGCTCCGATCATTTCACACCTTCGAGCCAAGCTTAATGCTGACTATTGGATCTTGGATGGTTGGAGTACGAACAAGTGTGCAATTTCTGGGTATGCGGAGCAAGTGGCAAGCTTTATAACAGAATCCAAAGCAAAGTTCCAATATGAGAAAGTATTCTTGGTCGGTCATGATTACGGAGGAATGGTTGGATGGGTTGTGGCTGGGATGTTGAGTAAGGATATACTATCGGGATTCATATCTTTTGCACCTAGTCCACAGGTTTTCGCTAAGAGCATGAGAATGATTCCTTTGCAGAAAGTTTACTTTTACAATCTGATGAAGCCCTTGATTGGCTCGACATACCTCGCATCAAAGAATTTCCAAATGCTTGATGAAATGATGACAAACAAGACTTTTTGGCCAGAGTATCGTGATGAGTATCATCGAAAATGGGATGAAGTTGGTGCCCATTCTCTGACCTGTGTCTACCGGGAGAATTTCGAAATTATCGGTGGAAACCCTCACATTAGCAGACCTGGATGTTAGCGAAGAAGACATTGAAACAGACGTATTATTGATCAGCGGACAAGATGATGTATACTTTCCTCAACAGCTCTATCACGCTTCTATTGGCGCTATAAATCCTCAACGTGGCCAACAGCTCTCTCACACGGAAGTCTATCATGCTACACACCACAGTATATTGCATCATCATTCACAGGAGACGTCTCATCACATAGAAATGTTCGCAAGGTCAGTCAATCGGAAGCAAATATCTCTCTGGTCGCGAAATCACCATACCACCACAAGTGCACAGCTCCTACTATGAAGAAGTATCAAGTGATACTACAACATTTTATGTATATATCTTGACATTTGTCGTCATGTTGACCGGGATCATTATGGAGCTTACCATAGGACCGATGTTGGTAGGAAAATTAGGATTCAGTGTCTACCTTTTCGCACAAGTCATGGCGGTGACAATCAATTTCGGGTGCTTCTTTGCGGCGAACCTAATCACCTTGCCACTTTACACCGTTGGTTTGTTCAAGGTAAGTCTCTGTTGGACATCTTTGTGTGTATTGTACATGTCTAGAATTAATCTCACATCATCGCAACTTTTAAAGATGGGATATCCAGAAGTCACGGGTCATATTCTTGGTCCCATCCGCTCACCGGACTTCTACTATTACAACAAACCCTTTCGAGTCATGTCGTTCATCAGCGGTATTGCATACATCATTCATCATGCTGGAGGTGAGTTGCGTGGGCGGGATATTTATATTTGATGTCTTGTCTGTCTTTTGGGAGGCTGCTGCTAACATCAACATCAACGTTTATTCTGTTCTCACGTGAAAGGTACCATCCTTTACATGGTTGTGTCCTTTCATGAAATGAATCCTCTCTCACTAGGATTTTTAGCTCTAGTTGTAGGAATGCAACACCTTGTGGTCTTTGTCAAGTACAGCTACAAGCATCTACACAGTTTTCTCCTGGTCGTTCTTGAGGTTTGGTTTCAACTGGAGTCTTACTATGCTCTTACTTTTGCTACCACAACAGCCAGGGTTGGGATCGGAATGCTCCTGTTATCTCATTACAGTAAGTTTTTGATTATTGTAGTTGCTTTAGTTTCTCTTCTTCTCTGCCTTGTTCTAATCTTTTCGTTCGCGATCAGTTTGGCTCATTCATGGATTGATGCAATCAAGCATCACGATTTTCATGAATGATGACAGTGCCAGTGCTGGCAAAATCGAGGATGAGGAGGATCCAAGTCCATTAGAGACCACGGCAAAGAATGCCAGAAGAAATCCGGCATCGTTCACTGATGCTGTTTCATAGCAATATGAATGCTGTAGAGAGTGAAAAGGGGATGGACGACGTCGACAACACAACACTCGCACTCGTCGCACTCTTCATGATGCAATTGACGAGCGGTCGCCTGATTCCAGCCTGCCAGTGCCAGCCCAGAGAAGCTCACTTGACGGAAGTTTGGACAAACACGGTTCACATCAGAATAGTGTTCAATCAATTAATGAAGAAGACAGGGGCAAGAACGAGAACAATGACACGTGCAAGGCTCCTGATACAACCGCGCCATCAGTCGGTGATGAAGCTCACAAGATTAATGGGAGTCGTAGATCGATGATGCTTCGTCTAGGATCATCGTCATCGATACTTGTCTCTCAAAAGTCACGTCTCTTTGATCCCAGCGAAGTGATGCATTTGATGGGTTTTGATGAGAGCACTACTGACAGGAAAGAGGAAAAGGATAGATGAGGGAAGTGCCAGAGTCGGAGACCTTTAATGTTAATGGCATATTGTAGAGATATTCAGCAAGGCAATTGCAAGTACAAGTATTGTAGCAGTCAGTTGTGAGTTGTGAGGAATGTATAGCCAATGAGCAATTCATTATATCTGATAGCAGCATTAGTAGTTTTGGTTAGGTTAAGTGGATGGGTGCAAAAGTCATTATCATTTGTCCAGTACAGCCGTGATCATAAGTTATTTCAATTGTTTGGTAAATAGTTTCAGCTTTGTTACGTGATCTGTTTTCGTCGTCGTCGCAAGTGACCCCATTCCAGGAGCAGTAACTTGCATATTCATCTTGCCACATCGAATCATTCAACCAATCACCACCTTTGGCCTCGTCAAAGAAGTCATTCAAAGCATTTCGTTCGGGTGGACATAACTTTGGATCGAATTCCAGATCGAATGCTTCAACACCGCGCAACGCACATAGGCTGAGAGGGGTAGGGAGATTTACATCGACATCGTTGAATAGATTGTCCTTCAAATAGATCGAGGCACCTTGTAATGATAATGAGATGATCCTAACTGGGATGGGATGGATCCAGTGATCGCATTGTTGGCGAGATTGAAGACTGTCAATGACCTGCGAAGTGCGAAGGTGAAGAGAACTGTGTTTAGCAGAGAGGATAGATCACGTCAGAGCAATGAAGCAACAACAAATATTGCACTTACCCGCACAGCATACCAACTTCAGATGGAATTGCACCTATGAGACGATTATTTGACAATGACAAGTCGAAACTCCTTCATCACTGCAAGTCGCACAACAAGAGAAGGACTAGTGCCCGTTAGAGTTGTCACTGCCAGATTCAATGTGATGAAAAACATAGTTTTCCATAGATCTTCAGGAATTGTTCCTGTCAGCCCATTCTTCTTCTGATAACTCATATCATGAGAAAAGAGTCAGCCATTCGTCCTAGATGATCAAATGCATCAGTAAATGCGCGGTTGACATTGTATTGATTGTCTTTTTGGTATTGTATCACGTCATAACGTTGATAATAATAATATTTGGAAATCCATTAAATGCGAAGAGGCTGTTCAGATAGTTTTTAGAAGGTGCTTCACGGCAGAAACCTGTCCTTTCGTCCATGCTTTCGTCCACGCATTCTTGGTCAAGTGATGTCAGCTGATGTGACAGTATTGTTGTCACCGGGCTACAATACATGTGCCGTCACTAATCACGCACTTTGAACTTGAAGCACTGAGATCAAGCAGATCCAAGATTTGCAGAATTCGCATCAAAAATCAACCATGGCATCAAAAAGCATTGCTGCATCGTCCATGCACTCGGCTCATAAAATCAACCACAACATATCCATCATGAAGTCTGCCATCATCGCTGCCCTTATCGGCTCTGCCGCCGCTTTCGCCCCTGCCCAAAACAAGGCCGCCACCACCGCCTTGAACGCCTTCGAGGATGAGCTCGGTGTCCAGCCTCCTCTTGGATTCTTCGATCCCTTCGGCCTGCTCTCCGGAGACGTCTCCCAGGAGCGTTTCGACCGTCTCCGTTACGTCGAGATCAAGCACGGCCGTATCGCTCAGCTTGCCTTCCTCGGCCAGGTTGTCACCCGTGCCGGAATCCACCTCCCCGGAAACATCGACTACGCCGGAAACGCCTTCGACTCCTTCCCCAACGGTGTTGCCGCCTTGATCGGACCTGATTCCATCCCCTTCGAGGGACAAGGCCAGATCATCGCCTTCATTGGATGGTTGGAGATTGCCTTCATGCGTGATGTGCCCGGAACTGGAAACGAACACGTTGGTGACTTCCGTAACGGATACATTGACTTCGGCTGGGATGACTTTGATGAAGAGACCAAGCTTCAGAAGCGTGCCATTGAGTTGAACAACGGCCGTGCTGCCATGTTCGGAATCCTCGGACTTATGGTCCATGAGGAGATCCAGCCTCTTGGATATGATCCCGATCTTCCCATCATTGGACACCTTCAATAAATTGCCAACATTAGATACAATACAATGACATGTTGTACATATAGAAGGAACGCGCTCGTACGTTTTGTGCTTGAGCCGAGTCTTTGGAAGAGGAGGATCTCAAAGCTAGATAATGTGTACCATAATAAACCAACCAATTCTCTTCTAAATCATGAAGCATATTGTACTTATTACTGCGGATTACTTACAATCATTTACAGTAGGTTACAATTGTCCACAAGTTACGACTGTAAATATAGGCTCAAGGTGCGTGCTCATCTGAAAGAGTTTAGAATCAAAGCGTCAAAAGAAAGCAAGCATTGTATCCGGTGACTAAACTTTATGCAGTCACCAGAGCAAACAGGGCTTGAGATCTCCTGCCTCCAGCATGTCTTCAAATCTAATCTCAAAGCATCAACAGGAAAGGGTTGTAGCAAAACAGCACCTAAGTGTGCTTTCAGGTTGCTTGACCAAACCTTGTCACTTATTTATCACATGTGCTGAGGTCGATTGGTAAGCAACGATGCCACATCCAAAAGTGTCGTGGTGCATATTTGGGAGGTTTCAAGGAAAGGGTTTCAACCTCTAGAGCCAGCGTATCTCCAATCTCCATCTAGCTCATATTCTCGCCAGCTTACAATGACTGTAAACTATCCACCAAACGTCTGCTTTAGCATGTATGGTACCGGCCGGAATTCCCTTTCAAGAGGAACATTTATCTGAGTAGAAAGTCATGACTACCTTATTTCACTTGATGCAGAAGAGGTACTTCTGGGCTTCATAATGTAGAAAAGAATTGGGTTTTATTATGTTACACACTCAATATCTATATAAGTAGGCATTTCAAGCCCCTCCTCCTTTTCCAAATACTATACACTCGCACTGCTCAAGCACATATTATTATGTGCGAGCGGTGTTCCTCATGTACAACATGTTATTGTATTGTATGCATCACAACAATATCAAATATCGAATCGAACTAGCAATTTATTGAAGGTGTCCAATGATGGGAAGATCGGGATCATATCCAAGAGGCTGGATCTCCTCATGGACCATAAGTCCGAGGATTCCGAACATGGCAGCACGGCCGTTGTTCAACTCAATGGCACGCTTCTGAAGCTTGGTCTCTTCATCAAAGTCATCCCAGCCGAAGTCAATGTATCCGTTACGGAAGTCACCAACGTGTTCGTTTCCAGTTCCGGGCACATCACGCATGAAGGCAATCTCCAACCATCCAATGAAGGCGATGATCTGGCCTTGTCCCTCGAAGGGGATGGAATCAGGTCCGATCAAGGCGGCAACACCGTTGGGGAAGGAGTCGAAGGCGTTTCCGGCGTAGTCGATGTTTCCGGGGAGGTGGATTCCGGCACGGGTGACGACCTGGCCGAGGAAGGCAAGCTGAGCGATACGGCCGTGCTTGATCTCGAACGTAACGGAGACGGTCGAAACGCTCCTGGGAGACGTCTCCGGAGAGCAGGCCGAAGGGATCGAAGAATCCAAGAGGAGGCTGGACACCAAGCTCATCCTCGAAGGCGTTCAAGGCGGTGGTGGCGGCCTTGTTTTGGGCAGGGGCGAAAGCGGCGGCAGAGCCGATAAGGGCAGCGATGATGGCAGACTTCATGATGGATATGTTGTGGTTGATTTTATGAGCAGAGTGCAAACGCAATGCTTTTTGATGCATGGTGATTTTTGATGTGAATTCTGCAAATCTTGAATCTCAGTGCTTCAAGTTCAAGATGATTTTAATGACGGCACATGTAGTGGTCCATCTACTCACACCATGCTGTCACCAAATGGACAACACAGCTACCAAGAAAGCGTGGACGAAAGCATGGACGAAAGGCTCAAACAAATTTGTGAGAGAACTTGTGCAATAATTGCTACAGGAAAGAGTCCCGGCTACTTTAAGTCGATCGGGTGCACGAGTCTCACTCTCATTCCGCTACTTACTTACTCACGATGAAATGATCATTCATTAACTACACTTATATTTACCATGATGACACCTTCTTTAGCACTTGTATTCATCGTGTGTGTCGTCCTTCCTAAGGCAGCCCTAGGGATACCACTCCCTTATTATGTTTACAGGGCACCTCCAACGAGCAGCCCATCAGCCTTACCATCCTATCAGCCGTCTTCTCGGCCAAGCTTACAGCCGACAAGCAATCCATCAATTTCACCATCACACCAGCCCTCTCTTCGACAAAGCTCACGTCCAACTAGCAATCCATCATTCTCACCGTCAAATTCATATCAGCCTTCAGCTCAGCCGTCGCTGTCTGCGCAGCCATCACTGTCTGTACAGCCTTCGACTCAGCCGACTAGCAATCAATCATCTTCATCTTTCTTGAGGACATCCAACAATTGGATGAAATCTGACTGGATGATTATTTCGCTTATCGGAATTCTTTATGTTTTGTTGGTATTGTGTTTCAATTGGTTCGGAAGAAGTTGCAATGTCTACCATGTGGTGCAGGCGGCGATGATACCTCTCAAAACAGCCTTGACATGGATGATGATTATGACACATTTGATATTCACGTATCTTCCAACACAGCCAGAACTAGGAAGCCTCCTCCTCATCGTAGCAGAAGAAATAATGATCGCAATGATATTAGAAGAAGTAGTAGAAGTAGAAGAAGGGATCGATGTGATGATGGAGGATCTGTCAGTGGGTCATCTGCAGCGTCTGAGTCATCAGGATCAAGCTACGGAGAAGAATCTAGGACCAGCTCCTATTCTAGTTGCATGTCATGACGCATTCAACTGCTTCAACTGAAGGAGGCTAAGATTGATCTGATTAACTGAACTGATATATCAGTGTAGTGATAGCAACTACTTATGTGGGAAGGCGTAAAAGACAATCTTGAATTGGTGCGCAAAAAGCACACTTTCGCAAACTTTAACGGATATACATAAATAACGGCTCAAATTACCGTAGGAATTAGTACACAGTTACCTTCTTGCGTTGAAAACCTCGGGTGCGCACGTAAAAAGGCCGAGCTAGCTGCACACAAAGCCAGCATATTATTATATTATTAGCTTTGATGTCATAAGTATTAACAAGATACTTATGCGATGAGATCTCCTCTGGTAGTAACTCGCCTTCTGCATATCGGATGTGTCGTCCTTATTCCAGAGGAAGTGCTTGGCAGATGCCGTTATATGTATGGCGGCCACCTACCGACGAGCAGTCCAACATCGTCACCTTCATATCAGCCGTCTGCTCAGCCAAGTTCGCCGCCATCGTCTCAGCCGTCTGTTCAACCAACTAAGACGCCGTCATCCTCACCGTCATATCAGCCGTCTTCTCGGCCAAGCTCGCAGCCGACTAGCAGTCCATCATCCTCACCGTCATCTCAGCCGTCTCTTCGACCAAGTTCGCAGCCAACTAGTAATCCGTCATCTCAGCCATCATCTAATCCGTCCGCTCAACCAAGCTCGCAACCAACTAGCACGCCGTCATCTTTACCGTCATCTTTGCCGTCTGCTGCACCAAGCTCGCAGCCAACTAGTAGTCCATCATCTGAGCCATCATCTCAGCCGTCTGTACAACCAAGTTTGCAGCCATCATCTGAGCCATCGTTGTCGGTGCATCCTTCATCTCGACCGACAAAAGTTTCATCATTCTCACCATCATCTTATCCGTCTGCTCAACCAAGTAGCAAGCCATCCTCTCATCCATCATTTAATCCGTCTGCTCAGCCAAGCTCACAGCCGACACGCAACCCTTCATCTTTACCGTCATCTCGGCCTTCATCTCAGCCAACATTTGAACCAACTCGCAAACCATCATCCTCACCGTCATTTCGACCGACAAAAGTTATATCATCTGAGCCATCATCTCATCCGTCATCTCAACCAAGCTCGCAACCTACAAGCAATCCATCACCTTTACCGTCATCTTTGCCGTCTGTTGCACCAAGTTCACAGCCGACTAACAATCCGTCATCGTCACCAACATATCAACCGTCTGCTCAACCAAGTAGTAAGCCATCCTCTCAGCCATCGTCGTCGGTACGACCTTCATCTCGACCGACAAAAGTTTCATCTTCATCTCCATCATCTCAACCGACTTCCCAGCCAAGCTTGCACCCGACAATTAGTCCATCATTCTTGCCATCAGCGGCACCTTCTACATCGCCATCCTCAAAGCCAACAAGTATTCCATCATACTCACCATCATATTCATATCAGCCGTCTGCTCAACCGTCCTTGTCAGTACCACCGTCCTTGTCGTCACAACCTTCTTCTCAGTCGAGTATAAATCAATCAGTTCAATCTTCCTTTTTGAGAACAGCCAACAATATGATCAGAGATTGGAAGACAATGTTACTCATCAGTGGAGCGCTATGCTTCATCGCTGTTGTGATTCAATTTGCTCGGAAGGAATATTGTGATCGTGGTGGTGATGATGATAGCTCTCAGGACAGCTTTGATGAAATGGAGGAGGACGAAGAATACGACACAATTCATATACAGGCACCTCACACTGCTAGGATTAGGGATCATCGTAGTAATCGAAGACAGCCTGATCGTAAGAAAAGGAGAAGAAGAGATCTATATGATGTTTGAGGCTACTCATCATGGGGGGATCACCGTCCTCATCGGGCGGGATGCGGGATGCGGGATGCGGGATGCGGGATGCGGGATGAATTTAGTTCATGGTCGTGTGACGTACTTAGGTAGCCAACTGTTAAAATTACATAAGTAAGTAGAGTGCAGTTACTAGTATTAAACAAATGTGTCCCGCTGATGCGCCTGAAGCGAGTCTGGAGGTTTAGGTGAGTCGTAAAGACAATCTTGAACTGTGTGTACAAAATAAAGCACACTTTCGCAAAACTTCAAGGGAAAAACTTGAACGTAGAAATTAGTACAAGAATACCTTTCTTGCCAATGTTCGGGTAGGTGCACAGTAACAAGCCCATGGGCTGCGCCCATGAGCCTGCTCTTCGGTGTCATAACTTACATACATACAAATCAACATGAGATCTCCTCTGTTAACTCGCTTTCTAACAACTAACAGTACGAACAGTGCGGATTGGGCGACAATTTTACTCATCAGTGGAGCGCTATGCTTCGTCGCTATTGTGATTCAATTTGCTCGGATGGAATATTGTGATAGTGGTGGTGATGATGATAGCTCTCAGGACAGCTATGATGATAGCTCTCAGGACAGCTTTGATAAAATGGAGGATGAAGAATCAGATGACTCAACTCATATACAGGAACCTCAAATTGCTAGGGTTAGAGATCATCGTAGTAGTCGAAGACAACCTGATCGTAATGAAAGGAGAAACAGAGATCTATATGATGAGGAATATTGTGATAGCGGTGGTGATAATGAAAGCTCTCAGGACAGCCTTGATAAAATGGAGGAAGAAGAATCAGATGACTCAACTCATATACAGGAACCTCAAATTGCTAGGGTTAGAGATCATCGTAGTAATCGAAGACAACCTGATCGTAATGAAAGGAGAAGAAGAGATCTATATGATGTTTGAGGCTACTCCATCATGTGGGGATCATCCGTCTCGCTCATCGGGGCGAGATGAATTGTGGAGCAGACTGTAGCCTTCCTACGAGATTGTATTTGTATATATGTATTTCATGGTCGTGTGTGACGCTGCCAACTGCTAAAATTACTTAGATCTGTACATAAGTAGTGCAGCTACCAGTCTAAATTAAACTAATCTGTCCAGCTGAAGCGAGTTTATCATCATCACTCGAAACTACCTCACTATGCCAAACTATTAGCGGGTGATTTGAACCAACGTGGGAGCCTGAAGCAATCTGGATTGTACAAATCACACTTTGCAAAACTTTAACGGATACATAACGGCTCCAAAGCTCATATGTAGGAATTAGTACATAATATCAATTTCTTTCCTGCCCATGCGTCAAGCGTTGAACATCATCGGGTGCACGGTAACAAGCCCAGAGCTGCCCAGCCGCCTAAATATTTGATGTCATTACAATTATTGTAGCAATTTATCACCATGGGATCTCCTCCTCTTTTAACTCGCCTTCTACACATCGGATGTGTCTTCCTTATCCTTATTCCTGTGGAAGTGCTTGGCAGACGATCGGTGCCGTCATACGCTCCACCATCTCATCCGATTTCTCAACCAAGCTTACACTCGACAATTAGTCCATTCTCGCCTTCTCCAACAATTGACTACAGTGCATCCTGTGGTGCATCAATTTCTGCGTGCTTCAACAATCCAAAACGAGTTGGTATTTGCAAAATTGCGGAATGTTGTTGGATACTTCAGAGAGGAGATATTGCGGGCCAACGCGAGTGTGTGTTGAATTCTTCTGTGCCGTCATCAAGTCCTTCTGTTACGGCCTCATATGAGCCATCGGCAAGTCCTTCTGCATCGCCATCCATTCAGCCAACGGGCAAACCAAGCTCATCACCATCGGAGAGTCCAACATCAGCACCTTCAGCTTCGCCGTCAGCTCAACCGACAAGCAAACCGAGTTCGTCACCGTCTGCATCCGTGCCTCCCAGCACAACTCCGTCGGATGCACCCAGTCGCTCTCCATCAGCTGTACCTTCTGCATCACCATCCATTCAGCCGACAAGTATGCCGAGCTCGTCTCCTTCTTCAACTCCATCAGCTGCCCCAAGTTATTTACCATCTACTTCGCCTAGCAGCTCTCCGTCATCAGTACCGTCTGCATCTCCCTCCAGTCAGCCGACAAGTGAACCAAGCAAATCTCCTTCAAGTTCTCCGTCAGCTGCACCCAGCTCATCTCTGTCAGCTGCGCCCACTGCGTCTCCATCAGTTGTACCGAGCCAATCACCGTCATCAACACCTTCTGCATCGCCATCATCTCAGCCGACAAGCAAACCGAGCGCAACTCCTTCGGCTTCTCCTTCAGATGTACCGAGTTCATCTCCGTCATTTGCCCCAAGTGCTTCTCCATCAGATGCACCCAGCTCATCTCCATCATCTGAACCATCTGCATCACCATCCGCTCAACCAACAAGCAAACCGAGCTCTTCACCATCAGCGTCACCGTCCGCTCCTCCAAGCACTACTCCGTCGGATGCACCCAGCCATTCTCCATCGGATGCACCTTCTGCATCACCATCCTCACAGCCGACAAGTATTCCATCATACTCACCATCATATTCATATCAGCCGTCAGTTCAACCGACCTTGTCTTCACAACCTTCTTCTCAGCCGAGTATAAAGCAATCATTTCGATCTTCCTTTTTGAGAACAACTAACAGTGTGATCAGGGATTGGAAGACAATGTTACTCATCAGTGGAGCACTATGCTTCGTCGCTATGGTGATTCAATTTGCTCGGAAGGAATATTGCGATCGTGGTGGTTATGGTAATAGCTCTCGGGATAACTTTGATGAAATGGAGGAAGAAGAATCATATGACTCAATTCATATACAGGAACCTCAAATTGCTAAGATTAGGGATCATCGTAGTAGACGAAGACAACCTGATCGTAAGATTAGGGATCATCGTAGTAGACGAAGACAACCTGATCGTAAGATTAGGGATCATCGTAGTAATCGAAGACAACCTGATCGTAATGAAAGGAGAAAAAGAGATCTATATGATGTTTGAGGCTACTCCATCATCATCATGTATGGATCATCCGTCTCGCTCATCGGGGGGTGAATTGTCGAGCAGAATGTAGCTCGAGATTGTATTTGTATGTATTTCATGGTCGTGTGTGACGCTGCCAACTGCTAAAGTTACATAAGTGAAAGTAGAGTTCAGTTAGTTGATTTAGATGCATTCCTTTCATATTATAATATTGTACTACCCTGACCTCCCAAAGAATGAATACAATTGTAATAGCAAAGAAGATCTCTTTGATCTGGCTTGTGGGTGTCGTGGGTCGATTGTCATTTACGTGGGCCAGGTTGACGCATTTTCGTTCCATACTCGACACGCGTCTCAATAAATCGAAAACACCACAACCACCAAGCCACTCTACCCACCATCCTACTACGCAATCAGTGACATAAATGGAAAACAATGGTGGTCCGAAACGATGAGCCCGATATCATCGTCGGCGTGGATCCATCCGCTCCCCCGATGGCAACTGCTGTGCCGGTCACTGCATTCAACAACCCAAACAAGAACATAGAGAGGACAACAAATGCCGACGGATCAATCGCCATAAAAGCAACTACCACATCTCGTCGACCGAATGGTTATCGCGATGTCACCATTGAATACTTCTACGTGCCGGCCAATATGGCTGACACTGTTATCATGTCCATGGACTCGACCGGTGAGCCGCCGAGTAGTCTGTATCTGACCAAGATGGAGCAACAAGTTTTGCCGCCGGGGACGGGAGAAGTTATGAGTCATGCACCATCTGCCCCACAAACGACGACGGGGGCGACTGCTGCTGCTGTTGGTGGTGGTGGAAATCCAGTGCCTCAACCCTACATTCATGAAGATACTGTTGTGGGAGGGAGCCATCAGGGCTCATGTGCTGTGATTTGTGGATGCGTCTTTATCCTCGTCGTTGCCGTAGGAGTTATTGTTGGCGTCAGAGGAATTAATCACACAAAAAATCCTAATTATTGGCCCACACCCGCCCCGTATAATTGGAATCCTACGCCTTGGTATGATCCACCAACTCCAAAACCTACAAGAGTTGGATGCAAGGATACGCCTGGTTGGGTAGATAACATTGGTTTCGGTTGTGATAAGTTTGATTGGTCTTACAGTAACATGTGCAGCCTGCCAGGACCGATGGGTCCTGGGACAAGGCACTGCTGCGCCTGTGGGGGTGGATCAACATACGTTGCGCCCACACCACAACCGTCTAGAGCTCCCATTATTAGCCCTCCACCAACACCAAGGCCAACTCAGTCTCCTGCATGCAAAGATACGCCTAACTGGTCTGATATGTTTGGCAGTGGATGTAATTCTTATACTTTCGTTTGGAGCTGTGATGTGGCTGATACTTATAAGGGTGAGATGGGCCCTGCTACTGAGAACTGCTGTGCTTGTGGAGGTGGAACCGTTCCATCCGACACCAGCAAGGCCCCAGCTACTTCCAATACTGCTGTTCCTTCCACCACTCCAACCAATCCTGTTGCTGTTGCTGTTCCAACACTAGTTAATAAGAAGAACAAAAAGGGAGAGAATGAATTGGATTCGAAGTTATCAAACAATAACCCGTTCAGAAGTCCCTCGGCCGCAAAGGCAAAGGAAGATTGATAATGAATTTTTTCGATGTGCGTAAGTGTAAGTGTAAGAAATCTAATCTGGTTAATATTTAGGAGAAGTGATTTGAATTGCAAAATGATATAGTATTTACTTGTAAATAGCCTAGTGTCTAATGCAGTCTACAAATCTAGTTACTATATTGTCTGCAACTGCAAGCCCCATGAATTACTTCGTGTCTTGTGGTACCTCTACTGCTCCTCCTTGTGCTTGTGTGAGGTAGGTAGGTGTGAGAGTGGTGTACTGGTCGTGGGCGGCGGGTGCGGGTGAATAATATAATCGGCATGTGTGGGCCTTTTCTGGTATGGGTCCCACTTCAATTCGAGCGCGCATGCACGACTCTCCGCGGGAAAACAAAAATATTCGAATACACTGCTGCAACCCGAGACGCTGAGTCCATCGGGATTGCCTACGCAAGTGATAAGAGTTGTGATAATTCATGTGTTAAACAAATTATGCATGGCATGATCTACAGCAACTCCGCTCCACTACTGGAGGAGTCCCGATACAGCGAGTTCAAACAAAAACACTCTTACTTCATTCTCACGCCGAGCGACGTCAAAATCATAAATTAAAAATCATGGTGTTACGAAACGACGAGCCTGATATCATCGTCGGCGGGCCATCCGCTCCCCCGATCGCAACTGAAGTACCAGCTGGCGGGGATGATCCATTAGCTGCCCCGATGGCAACTGCTGTGCCGGTCACTGCATTCAACAACCCAAACAAGAACATAGAGAGGACAACAAATGCCGACGGATCAATCGCCATAAAAGCTACTACCACATCTCGTCGACCGAATGGTTATCGCGATGTCACCATTGAATACTTCTACGTGCCGGCCAATATGGCTGGCACTGTTATCATGTCCATGGACTCGACTGGTGAGCCGCCGAGTAGTCTGTATCTGACCAAGATGGAGCAGCAAGTGTTGCCGCCGGGTACAGGAGAAGTTATGAGTCATGCACCATCTGCCCCACAAACGACAGGGGCGGCGGCTGCTGTTGGTGGAAATAATCCAGTTCCTCAACCCTACATTCATGAAAATGCCGTTGTAGGAGGGAGCCAGCGGGGTTCATGGGCTGCAGTTTTTGGATGTGTTTGTATCATCATCGTTGCCGTAGGAATTGTTGGTGGCGTCAGAGGAATTAATAACACACAAAATCCTAATTATTGGCCTACTCCCGCCCCGTATAATTGGAATCCTACGCCTTGGGCTCCTTATCCATGGGAGGCTTCTCCAACACCAAATCCCACAAGAGCTGGATGCAAGGACACGCCTGGTTGGGCAGATCAATATGGTTTCGAATGTGATTGGTATGATGGGTCTGGGTCTTATACCGGCATGTGCAGCGTTGGTCAGTTTAACCAAGGATCCATGGGTCCTCCTACTGAGAACTGCTGCGCCTGTGGAGGCGGATCGACGTATATTGCTCCCACGCAGTGGCCTACGATAACTCCCATTATTAGCCCTCCGCCTACACCAAGGCCAACACACAGCCCTGCATCTGCATGCAAAGATACGCCTAATTGGGTGGATCTGATTGGCCTTAGATGTGATACTTACACTGAGAACGACTTTATGTGTGACTCGGCTGATACTTATATGGGTGATATGGGTCCTGCTGCTGAGAACTGCTGTGCTTGTGGAGGTGGAACCGTTTCATACACTCCCCCACCCCCAGCTACATCCAACACTGCTATTTCTACGCCAACTCCAACCAATTCTGCTGAACTAGTTAGAAGAAGGAAAAAGAGGGAGTAGGTGAAATGGATTCGAACTTATCAAAGGCGAAAACCGTTCAGAAAAAGTCCCTCGGCCGCAAATCAAAGGAGGATTGATGATTTTTATGTGATGAGTGTAAGAAATCTATTTAATGTTTAAGATAATAATTGATTTACCGTAAGTAGCATTTACTTTTCAATGTCTCAATGTCTATTGAGTCTATTTTACTCCATGAATACATCCCTAACATTCTTGCTGGTAAGTGTCGATGAGATAGAGGGTCTACAATAAGTACTCATGTTATTACTGTTTCATTTGGCATTTGGCCACAAGTACATGGTGTTCGTGGGGTGACAAGGGTGAATAAGTCAGTGCATGGGCCTTTTCCGGTATTTAGACAATGTGTCAATAGCTTAGTCTCTAATTTCGTTCACACATTCTACTCTACGAAACTGTCTGCGAAGTCCTATCATTGTTGCTCCTTGCTCTATTGCTATTCCTTCCACCTCCACCTCGACCATTCCTACCTCCACGTCCTCCTCTGCCCCTTCCTCGACCTCGACCACCACCTCTGCCCCTTCCACCTCCTCCTTGACGACGTTGACTCTGGCCATCATTTGACGAAGTTGGAAACTCAAATGTAGAATTGGGAGAGGGTGGAATACTACCAATTCCAGACTCCAACGCCACACGTGATGGGACAAACTTGCCATACTTCTCTTTGTTGTTGCTATTATTTGTCAAATCCGGAAGACCCACTGACCATTCTCCTCCCTTCTTCTTGTCAGATTCTTCATGATGTTTCAACATCCAATCGGCCAACCTCCGTCCACTCTCCCATGCACCAGCTATAGATGGATCCAATATCCAATCTCCCGCTGCTCCAACTCCGTAGGTGGCATCATAGACGAACCCATCTACTCCACCACCACCACCACCATTGCTGGAAGATGAACTACTCCACGTGTTCATTGGCACAGCAGCACCCCACAATTGCAACTTCAAATCCACCACCGAGTTACTCACATCTCCCTGTTCCAACTTGAATGAGTTTTCCAGATTGGATAACATTTTCATAACCACCTTTTCTTGTAAATCGAGTGGTAAGTTCTCTTGAGGACCTTTGAATTGCTTACCGAATATGGGTGAAGATAACAATGTATAGATTTCAATGTTGGATTCAGAATTTTTATTTTGTGCATGATGATGCTTCAATGAGTTGCAGGAGAGTAATCGAAGTGTTGGTTCGTTCTTGATCATGATGGTGTACACGTCATTCTTATCCTGATTGCAAAGATTCGATACAACCTTGGATATTGGACTCGCATCATCACTCTTGACAGCAAACACTAACGAGTAAATACTGTTCAACGTCATCTCCCGACCACCCCACTGAGGAACATACGGAGCAAACTTTGTACGCAACAACGAATGAAATGCCTTCGCCGGTGTCCGTGACATTATCCTATCAGCACATTTCCCATTGTGACTAATGACAAGGTTGTGATATTTACCGAGAGATTTGTTTCCCGCTCGAAGTTCCCATTGTAGCCCCCCATCATCGTCGTCACTGTTGTTGTTGTCATCTCTATTTCGGTTGCCAATGTACTTGACTCCATTGGAAGGAGATACCCAAACATCTTGTGCAATTCGAAATGATTGTCCAGTGTAATTTTCACCGAATCCATTGAATGATGAGCAATAATCACGCATGACAAGTGGGATATTGCCCATGCCACCTTTACCGTAATACATGTCTCCTTGGAGCGGTTCCAACTTCAATTTGTTACTGTCTTCACCACCATCGAGTAATTCACATACACTTCCCTCTGGAAAAGACTCTAGCACATCACTCTTCAACCATTCATCCACCTGACTTTGGAAATGATCCATATCACCACTATTATCGTCGAGTGTCGGGACACTAACAATCTGAGCAGCATGATCAATTGCACCGCAGCTATTCAGCACTCGTGCCATACTATCATTATTGCCTTGTTGATTGGTATTGGCCAATAGCGCCTTGTGAATATTCTTTGGGGTCATATTATTCCCATCTTGATTCTTTGCTTGCAAATCTTCATCATCACACGCACGTCGTTGTGGTTGTTGATTCTTGACTACTGGTGGTTTATCGCCTACCAAGCGTGAAGAGCAGCGCCCTCCTGGGCGTAGTCTGCCGGTATCAAATATGGTGACTTCTAGCTCATAGGATTGTCCACTTTGTTTGTGACGAGATAGGAGTTGCGATGCCGTGGAGAGGCCTGATATTCCCCCGCCGAGGATTGCCACCTTTTTTGGCGATGTTCCAGAGGACATTGACATGGATGATGATGCAATTCTTGTAGCTGAAGGGGGGCGAAAGGCAGCAAAGGATGAGGCTGGAAAGAGGAGAGATGATAGGAGGGTTAGCCTCGTGTAGAGCAGGAGGGGGGTACGCCACATCATCGTGGAAGGAAATTATTTGAGGGTTTGGAGGTAGAAAATGTCAGCTGGCGGAATTATTGAGATGGGTATCTGAATTCCAATTACAAGTACCTCTCGCTCGCCTCGCTCCGTACAATACCGTGCGTGCGTCCGTCCGCTCTCTGCCAAATTGGGGTTCGCATCGTTGCGGGGCTAATGCATCTTCGATCTTCGAGGGGAATCGAAGATAACCGAGGTAGGTGGTGACTTGACTTGGTACAATCAGAATGGTGACTTGACTTGGTAAGATATTCTCCACGGTCCACGGTACCTATGCTCCTCATCACTACACCTGATCTGAGTTCCATCAGCTAGAACACAGTTGAGTTCAAGCACACTATCATCTTAAGACACGGGATGAAGTTCATGTCAAAATCAATTCCCTATTTCAGTGTTACGTTACAAAATTTAAGCATGTGTTGCTTCTACTATCACTTCCTCTCTCCCCCGTAAAAAATGTTCCTACTGTTCCACATATCTCGTGCATACTGTGCCATCATGGCACTCTGGACACTACTATTACGACTGCTGACGATTTGCTCTCCAATGTGCGAAGACATATCATTGAGACGATGCAACTCCATTTGAACCTGATGCCGCTGACGCATTTGGGCAATGAGGATCTGCCTTTCCTGGTAGATGCGTTGTTGATGATGATAATGGTAAAGAGGGGCGGAAGCGAGGTACTGCCTCTCTTGGATGGTTGAGGCGACAGCGGCGGAAAAAGAGCCAGCAGCAGGAGCCGTAACCGTAAGGAAGGCATGTTCAGGATTGGAGAGTGGTAGCGGTTCATGTTCTGCTGCTGTCGTCCACACGTGAGTAGGTGGAGGTAGGAACAAATGTCCTACTCATTATTCCACTTGCCGCCAAGTAGGGAGGAGGAGGAAGAGGAAGACGAGGGGCTTGTGCAGGTGCATTCACCACAACGCTGGCAGTGGCAGCGTTGGCAAGGATGTTCCTATTGGACGCCTCGGAAGAAGTAGACTGTTTTGCCTTCTTCTTGTTCTTCTTCTTCTTCGTAGAAGTAGAAGACACTTTGACTTTGTGGTAAGTAGGCTTGGACTTGCACTTCATTCTCAGGCACAACCAAGGCTTGTCACGGACAAAGTTACTGCGAGCAAACGATGATTCCTCTCCCTTGCGACGGCTCTTGACCCTTCGGAATCCCCAACGATTGAGCTTTCGGATGAAGCTATTTAGTAAGGCCCCACGGAAGTATTTGGGAAGAATCTCACTAGAGAATCGTTCCTTGTCTGCAATGATGAACGAGAGGCCCATCGGGAAGCCAGTGAACGATGGACTGACACTCCGGAATGACAAGGATCTCGTGGAGGAATTGTGGAAAGCTCTCTTCTGATTCTTGAGGGCAGCGGTGGCGAGGTTCTCGGGTTCGTTATCGTTATCCCTAGATTCATCATCGCCGACGACAGGCTCGTTGCCTTTAGCGCCATCTCCAGCTCCAGCGCTGTTTGCGTCGGATTCTTTGCATTTGAGCTTAGTCTCGGCCTCGGCTTGAGAGGCTGCGAATAGGAGGTCGAGGCCATCTGGAGCTGCTGCTGCTGCTGCTGCTTGAGTTGGAGTTGGAGTGGTTGCAGCATCAGCTTTTTTGATGTACACGTCCTTGGAATCAGATAATTCAGAGGGAGAGGGAAACCAGGCGGCCGCAGATGCATACGCCGCTGTTACTGTACGTTTCTTCATAGTGATAGTGGGAGATACCATTGCCATTGTGTTGCAGGGTCTTAGAAGTTGTCTTGAGTTGGTGGTTGTGTTGAGTTGGGGGTTGTGTTTGTGTTTACAATAATGAGAATTGCGAATTGCCGGGTCTACTGATCGCGTCAGGTTCGGCGGCAACCACTTTGTAAGCAGGAATGGCGATTCCGTCTTACTTACTGACTACTGACGGAAGGGTTGAGGTTTAGTTGAGCACTTGAATCTCGGGGATTCCACATACGGCATTGCCTACTTATGTAAACTAATAGTCACATCGTTACATTTACAGATAGTACGATAGTCTCAAGGGTTAGATAATTTGCAGACTTTTGACTTCGGACGGCGATTTGCAGACTTTACATATTTTTTTGACTTCGCGAACCCGCAAGATACTTGAACTTACGTGGGTTAACCCCAAAACCTACATAATTGAGATAAATACTTTTAAATACTGGTACCAACATACTCCTAGAAATCTTATATAAGAGAAGAAGAACTAAGTATGTACCACCTATTTCATTTCCATCGGCAGGCATGTACATAATCAAGGCCAAGGCTGAACCTGTATCTACCTACACCTATTCTCTCATAGTTCTGTCATCTTTTTTCTTCTCCTCTCCCTTGCTGAGATTCAATTGGGTTTGAAAAGTCAATTGTACTAAAGCAGCTAACGACGTTTCCACTCTAACAAAGTAAAATCAAAAATATGTTGTGGTATGTCACGCTGTAGTCCTCGGTTTCTAAGCTTTCGACACGGCGCCATCAAACCTTTTATTTTTGCGCAACGCGATATTTTACATTTTTTGGAGGGAAGGAAGCTCAAGCATAGAACCTCTGAAGTCTCAAGCAACCATTTTGTCCCTTTTGAGCAGAAGTAGATTCTCAGCGATTCTCCTTGCCTCCAGTGTGTAATACCATATCAACCAATACAATACTCTATCGATTGGAATGCACCCTCGAAATCTTCTCGGAGTCCTCGTTATATCATGATCGCGGAGGTCGACTCCAATTCGGGTGTTATTCGGTTATATCCTGGTTTAAGGGGTTTTTCATCGGGGATGAAAAAACTCGTTGCGCGTCAGATTGCTACTTCACTGACAAATACACAAAAGATCTTAAGGACAGTCTGGGACAATTATGGGAAAAGGGGACAGTCCGGGTTGCATGGCAAATTGGGCTGTCTATTACCATTAGAACTACTTTGGGATTAAAGGTCCCAATCGTTCTGGCCCCAGCGGGCCGACCGATAGGGAGGGTGGGTGAGAAAAAAGGGTTTGGGTGGGTGGGAAAATTTTCAATGGCTACTGGAATCGGTAACAATGTTGTAGTTCTCGATGATATTGCTGTTGTTTGCGTGTCGAAAAACTGGCTGCAAAAGCTGCCAAAGATTCCGGTGGAGTTTCCTGGTGGATCTTCCTACGTTTGGTAAGCACGTAGGAATCCCTAGATCAAAGATCGAAGTAGTACAACCGGTAACCTCTCAGAGTTCACAATTATCGAGACTCCGTCTCAATTGGTAATCCGAAGAAGTCCAATGGTAAAGAAAGTGGCGCGACGAAGCGCAGGGGAAATGGGGGAGGAGAGTGCCATTGAAGGCTCATTCGCTCCATCCGCTACCTGCGATTTTTCATCGGGGATGAAAAAACTCGTTGCGCGTCAGATTGCTACTTCACTGACAAATACACAAAAGATCTTAAGGACAGTCTGGGACAATTATGGGAAAAGGGGACAGTCCGGGTTGCATGGCAAATTGGGCTGTCTATTACCATTAGAACTACTTTGGGATTAAAGGTCCCAATCGTTCTGGCCCCAGCGGGCCGACCGCCACAAGGCAGGTTGAGTGCGTCTAGTAGTATTCGTACTACTAGATAAACCAAGCACAATCTTTTGTGATAGTTGCCATGATGAACAAGCTGACTTGCAAAAAAAGAAAAGCGGATGTCTATGAATCATATTGATTTTGACAAGTGATATTCCATGTAGTGCATAGAGCTTAATATTAGTAACATTGTGGACCGTCGTCCACTGCCATTCGTTTTAATCCTCTTCGTCGTGAAGATTGGAGGACGTATCAAAAGTACCGCCTTCTGGGTTACCAATAGCCGAGATAATTTCATTCGTGTTGGCAGAAAGTGCATCGCGGTGGGAATGCGATTGGTGCAGTGTATCACGAAGGTAAAGTCGGTAACTATCGCCTTGCCACCGAAGACGTTGTTTAATAAATGATGGTGGTTTCTTCGCTTGATCAAGAAGAACACATGCCCACACTCGAAGAGAGTGTGCAGAGTATTTTTGACGGTCCTCATCTGACATGGTGGGGTTGACTTTGTCAATAGCATCTTGGATGAATTTCTTTACCTTGGATCCTGTGAGGTACAAGGGTGAACTCGAGTTTCGGTTGGCATAGACACATACAGGGGTGTCCATGTTCTGATGATCAAGGCGAACTTTTCGCATGACGATTTGAAGTGCGTTGTAGACCGGGCAAAGATCCGTATGATTTTTGTCGACGGGTAACTTTATTGATTGCCCGTTTTTACGATTCTTCTGGATGCGCCAAATAATCTTCATGTAATGCATCGTTTGGTAAAGGTTGAAGATCTCGTCACTAGATCGCCTATGCAAATGAATATCGTCTCCATTCTTATCATAGAATTTGAAGTCTTGTGGGATCCAGGAGCGTACGATTTTTGTTCCTGATCCCCAAGTGTGATAAGTGATCTTCTTTTGTTGAGCTTGAGCGTACTCTGAAAGGCGGGGACCGATGTATCTTGCGAGACAAACAATATTTGCAGTCAAACTTTCCGCAGAATCTTGATGTGCTTGCTTCCCTGATCTGATACATTCCGCTGCCATCTCTTCTGTGAGGGGCTCACGCTGTAGCGCGATAGTTTCTTCGTCTGCAAGATTGGAGATAGCAGCGGTGCTGTCATTGCATTTGTTGTCAGGATCGTAAGGTAGGGGCATGCCACGAAGGGAGAAGAGCCTATTAACTGCCTCGGCATAACCTCTGAGTGTTCCCGAACGAACTGACTGCTTATTATAGAAGTTGTTTCCAAGACGCACGCTCTGCAAATACATCCCCAGCAGCGTCTTGTGAGAAGGATCTGCACCAACTGGGTCAAGAACTTTGTAGTACGTGCACCACGCTAAGTAGTGAGCTTGCCGAGATCGGATGGTTTGAAGTTCCTGAGCTCCTTTAGAGGAGGACTTTGCCTGGTTGTTAATACTGTGTAGATGAGCGAGATCAGACGTGAACTCGGCAACCAAAGCCGACACCCCGACAGCGTCTTCTCGTATTTCTGTTGTAGCAGGGAGTAATCAAAAGTGGGATGATCGTTAGAAACGTTGTCTGAATTTGATTTGAAGCGTGAGAGACCGTCAGCAACTTCATTATCATGTGTATTAATCCACGTTGCATTGATACCCAACGGTGAATCCATAAGCAGACCGACGAGGAGTCTGCCAAGAGCTCGGCCAAGTAAAGAACCTTTACACCGGTGGTTGATCCAGCTTAATGCCGACGTATTATCCGTCTTGCAGAGGATGACTGGGAATGGATCATCTTCGAAGAGATCACTTCCAGAAATGATTGATAGAGTAGCACAGTAATTGATAATGACTGTTACGAATTCCAAGGCGTTGATGGAGATCAGATCCCCCGCCGAATCGTCTGCGAGGTGGATGAGAGTGCGCTGGACAATTTCTTGAGGCAATGTAATGTGCCACCAAAACTTGAGTTCAGTGCAATAACCCCCGCATCCAGTTAGACATGCATCTCCGAAAGGAATACCGATCGGTGTGCGAGGTATGACGTGGGCCAGTTGAGAGGCCCATGGTACATCGGAGTCTTTATGCAATGCCCGTCGGAAGAATTCAATATCCTCACGGAGGAGGTCCAGTATTTCGTATTTACTCTTTGAACGATGAACAAGCTGACTTGCTTGTTTAAGGGCGAAGGCTACGAGACGTCCAGACTCCTGTGATACCTTAGTTCTACCCATCTGGTTCTTTTTAATGCAACTGATCAATGTTTTGAACTGGGTAGAATGGCGGTGCAACATCCGATAGTTGGATGCTAGGGCAAGCGCAATTTGATCATAGGAATGTGAAAGGATGTGGAAGACCCATCGAGCTCCCTTCGCAAGCCGAGCAAGTTTACCAACAAGGACTTGCATGTCGTGTGCCGTGAAGGTAGTACGTGTGACTGGCCAATGCTCATCGAGGTACACCAAGAGCTCAGCGCGGTACTCCGACGTGGTTCCCTTGGTCAAGTTCACTGTATCGTAGTACAAGCCAAGGAGAGTTTGGTAGGGGCTAACTTTTAGCTCTTTCCATTTTTCCAATGAGAGGGGACAGCGCCGTTTTGATTCGTCGGGGTATCCCATCACGCAGAAGATAGCCTCAATTGTCGCCGCCAGTTTCCTCATCATCCAATAGCGATTAATTGCTGCAAGGAGAGCATCATCGACATACATTCGAGCAGGGCGTGTAATGTGATTTCCTTCATTATCGAGGACTCCAGGACACATCGCACAACCTTTTGCGATGACTGAAGGTACCGGTACATTCTCCTCCCATTGAATCATATCCAAGTAATGTTGATGCTTCTCTACTAGGCCGTCAGTATCCTGGAAGATTTTGGATAATGTCTCAATCGTTCGTCGGAATGGTTCCCATTGGTTGGCAGATACTGTACTGCCAAACACCATTGAAGTGGCGAGATGGTACAGACCATGGCTATCGAAGAACCCAAACGCACCGCTTAAGCCGGGGTTAAACCGAGGAAACTTGAAACAGGATGCTACATCTTCGAATCCCAGATACATTGTAGCTGTTGGGAAAGATACCCGGTAATCATAAATGTCTTTATCGAAGCGACGTTCTGTATCACCAAAAGTGATAGGTGCCTCCTTCTCCGTCGGTGTCACATCATTAAGCACTACATCATCGTGACGCTGTTTGGTTGATCCATCCCACACTATTCGAAACGATTTCGATGGTTTGTCGATTCCGCCTTGTGGTGTATGCCGACAGAAGGGAGAGAAGAATGCGAGATCCTCATCAAGAGGTATAACATGAGAATTTTTATCTTCTTTGTTCATTGCTTTCAATACTTTTGTGGGATGGCGAAGATAAGTAGGCTGATTACCTCTCTCGAAGGAACGTAGTCGAGATTGATTCTCCTCTTCGAAGGATAGCTCAGCTGGGCAGCCGTCGTAGAGGATACGTTCAATTTGATCATAGTCCTCTGTAGGGATGTGCTCCTTGATCCTCTGTAAGATCCCTTTTCTATCCAAGTGAGCGAGAGTATACTCTTGCGCACAGAAACGAACCAACCTATCCGGGTCTCCTCCGCATCTGATGAACTGAGCTGATGCCATATCAACGCGGTGTGGATCAATACTCTGTTGATCGGCGTAATTCAGCCGCGGTTCGTGGAGTGGACTAGTGTCGATATTACACCAACGAAGGTGTTTAGGGATGAGGCGGAGAAGGCGTCGATTGACTTGTTCAATAGCTCTATAATCATCCAAGTCTAAGAATCCACTTGCACAAAGTGGAAGGATAACCAATTCGAAGTTCAAATCTTTTACACGATAGGATGCAGTTAAGCGAGGGGGCATGATTGCTCTCTCTCTCTTTCGTTTCTTACCTTGCAAAGTTGTGACGATTGGAGCGGAATCGGCTCCACTGTACTTCACATTATAATCATCTAGCACCTTGGTCGCCTGTTTCGTACTTCGAATCAGCCTGTCATGAATAACATTAACTGCTTCTTCTTCAACATGTGGAGCATTGTTCCGCAGAGTAGGCCGAGGCTGAAGAGAGATAGCAGGTGGACGAGGTGGTCTCAATAAAGACTGAGGTACACGAGTTGTGGGGGCAGAAAAGAACCGTCTACTATTACGAGTTGGACCAGCCACCTCAATTGAAGCAATGGTCCTACTCGGCTGTCGCAACACCGCTTCAGTTCCTTCGACTGCTCCTAATGAAACAGCCGGAGATAAAGGAAGTGTGAGCAATTAATATACTATTCGATTTTGAAAACCTGCAACCCATATGATGATTTACTCACGAGGAGGAGGTGAATTAGGGGTGCCGGCAAGTCCTTGGAACTCTTGATCGTTCATGTTGAGCCCGGGACCAAGTTTCCACTGATTAAAGTAGCCCGCCTTTGTATCACGAAGGTGCTTGATCCAAACAGTCTTGTGACGGCCACTAGCTTCCTTGAGCTTATTCCAATGATGTCCATTACAATTATTACCGCGTGGGCAAACGAAACCCCTCGTAACGAATTCCTTGCATGCCGGGAAGCCTTGTGGAAAGGCTTGGTTCATAGTAGCACCTTCATGCAAGATCAAGATTCCGTTCGACTCTGTTCTTTGTTCAAGGGAGGAAGCTCCAGTTGAAGGGGAAGCTCCGCTTGAAGGGGAAGACCTCTGCCTCTTTGGAGCACCTTGACCATTACTCGTACCACTATCTTGGCCACGGGATTGTTGCTGTTGACGTGACCCGTGATCATCTCGGGAGCTGCGATCGTCACGTCCCAAAGCCGAAGCCTGGGGCTGGCGAGAAATCTCATCTGCCTTAGAATTCTTCTTTCCGGCAACGTAGAGAACAGAAGGCTGAGTGTGTGGAGTCACTGTACGCTGCTTGTTACTAATATCCTCCTTGAAGAGTTTGAAGTCTAGCAGGAAGTTTTCGATAGGACTGAAGTCAAGCTGACTCACGTCACCGTCAGGGTCTTTAATAATCGCGCCATTATGGAGAGAGTTAGCAAAGTTACCGCACGCGATGAAGAAGAGCTCAGCCCATTGGACGAGGAGTGCTCCGAGGTGATCCATCTTTTCGTTTGTACTGGCACGCCATTTGGGGAATTGCTTCGTTGTTTGCAGCATAAACCAAGTGATCAGCTGAATCGAAATAGTATCAAAGATGGAAGGTTTTGCTTCGGCTTTCATCGTCTTGAAATCGACAAGGGCGCTGAATACCATGCGGGCATTGATCATAGATTCGTATGCAAATTTTGGATCCATATCTCCAAATGCGTTGAGAAGATCACGAAGTTTCTTAGAGATCGTTCCATCAGATTTCTTCTGGGCACGGTCAGATGTTTCCTCCTTCATGTAGGATTGGACGAGAGAATCAGCTGGATCTTGAGGCTGGAAGGTAAAGATGCTAAAGTTGTTTAGTTGCGCATCAGCTGAAACCTCTGACACTTGTTCCTGTGTCCAGCGGCCCATGATGATGTTTTCGAGGATTGGTACGGGAATGTTGCTGAACGTACAGTTTTCCGTGACGTTGGTAGGATCAACAGACTTTGCTGCTTCTGCAACAAAGCATTTGAGAATATCCGAGAGTTGCTCCTTCCTTCCGCTTGGTGGAGTAGACTGCAGATCCATCATTGCGACCGTAAGGATGGGGCGGCACACTGAATCCTTAACAATCTTTCCGCCGTCGATATCTGCTCCAATAAAGGGCAACTGCAACTTGAGCATGCCTTTAGCAGCGTTTTGCGTCTCATGGCGATCCTTGCTTGTTGTGAGCTCTTGATGAACAACGAGGGAATCACGGGGAGATCCGGCTGACTCAGTGAAGACAGCCTTGAGTTCTTCGAGTTGGTCGGGGAAGCATTCTAGCATGTCAAACTCCGCAGTCAACATAGGGCCCGAGAGGTCAACATCGAGACCTCCGTAGGCGACGAAGGCTTCCAAATTCTCCTGGATCGTCTCATGCTCGTAGATAGTACGAATAGTGTTGATTTTAGCTTGGGAGTCGGCCGAATTGAGAAGAGCAATCCAGACTGCAAAGCCGACGCCGTTTGTCTCAAGGATGTCCTGGACGTCCGTCAACTTTCCCGTAGGGAACTTTTGTTGAAAATGCCCTGGAATTGCTTTTGTAGCAGTGATCAAGTAAAATTCACCTTCTCCAAGATTGTTTTCTACCGCGATGTTGGTTGGGATCGCTGTAGGCTTGTCAAGCCCAAAGATATCCATATCAGCTCCACTCAATATGCCGCAGAAGCGGCCCTGAGACATTTCAACTTTCATTGGGCATACAAAGCCATGCTGGTTGAAAGCATTTCCAAAAACAATCGACGGGGGTGTGCCGTCAGAAGTAGGTAGGAAGCGGGGGCGGAAGATAGACTTAACATTCCTAGTCTGGCCGCAAAAGGTCACTGCTGCGATGACCTTAGTCTCGATAAGAGTCCTCACGTTCTTCATAGGAAGTCCCATGCTATTAGCAACAGTACTCTCAGCACTTGCCGATTTACGGCTTTCGGAAAAGTTGGTCCAACTAAGTTTCATTCTGGGTAGGAGAAGAAAGGCAAATAGAGAAATGATTAGAATAGATTCCGTTTCGCCAAATTCGCTAATACTTGTGCCACGTCAGCACCGAGGAACCTGGTGTCAAAGGTACAGCTAAAGCCATCTGTTCCTTTCTGTCGCTCAATCCGCTAGCTACGCGCGATCTTCTGGCAGGGGCCGATGCTGGGTATCTTGCTGCTATGATGGAGCCCTTTGCGCTGGTCCGCAAGTATATGCTTGATCTATGTCCGAGTAGCCTTTTGAGTGCGGCAGCGGAAACAGCGGCAGCTGATTAACATAAGCTGTCCTAACATCAGTTGTTTAACCGATGAAAGGAGTCGCTACGGCAAAAGTACCGTCGCCGAGAAGCCCTCGATAAGGGGCTGCTAACTATATCCGGATAAGATCCCACAGAACATAGCGGCAAGCGCAACACTAGCTGATTAACCAGAAGCTATCCTAACATCAGTTTATAACCGATGCAAGGAGTCGCCACAGCAAAAGGTCCCGTCGCCTTTGGATCCTCAAGTTTGGGAACTCTGACTAAAGCCGGAATAGGAGCCCGTCGCCTGTGGACCCTCAATTGTAGGGTCTCTGACTAAAACCGGGCGATAGCATAGTGGCAAGCGCAACACTAGCTGATTAACCAGAAGCTATCCTAACAACAGTTTATAACCGATGCAAGGGGTCGCCACAGCAAAAGGTCCCGTCGCCTTTGGATCCTCAAGTTTGGGATCTCTGACTAAAGCCGGAATTGGAGCAGCCCGTCGCCTGTGGACCCTCAATTGTAGGGTCTCTGACTAAAACCGGGCGATAGCATAGTGGCAAGCGCAACACTAGCTGATTAACCAGAAGCTATCCTAACAACAGTTTATAACCGATGCAAGGGGTCGCCACAGCAAAAGGTCCCGTCGCCTTTGGATCCTCAAGTTTGGGATCTCTGACTAAAGCCGGAATTGGAGCAGCCCGTCGCCTGTGGACCCTCGATTGTAGGGTCTCTGACTAAAACCGGGCAAGAGCATAGCAGCATAAGCAACACTAGCTGGTTAACCAGAAGCTATCCTAACACAGTTGTGAAAGGCATCGCCACAGCAGAGGAGCCAATATTCGGCTGTGTTTTGTTGTGTATGGTCGCGAGAGCGATACCTCACTTCATTCCTCCAATTTTAGAGCAAATTGACCGCCGAAGAAGCGTCGATGTTGTCAATTCCGAAGCGAATAATCCGACCCTTCTTATGCTTACCTGAAAATTTTCAATGGCTACTGGAATCGGTAACAATGTTGTAGTTCTCGATGATATTGCTGTTGTTTGCGTGTCGAAAAACTGGCTGCAAAAGCTGCCAAAGATTCCGGTGGAGTTTCCTGGTGGATCTTCCTACGTTTGGTAAGCACGTAGGAATCCCTAGATCAAAGATCGAAGTAGTACAACCGGTAACCTCTCAGAGTTCACAATTATCGAGACTCCGTCTCAATTGGTAATCCGAAGAAGTCCAATGGTAAAGAAAGTGGCGCGACGAAGCGCAGGGGAAATGGGGGAGGAGAGTGCCATTGAAGGCTCATTCGCTCCATCCGCTACCTGCGAGGGCGAGCGATTTCACAGGTGAACGCTAGAAGAGCGCCCCCCCATTCCTTTCCCCAAACCCGCCAAAAATGAAGTTCAAACAGCTTTCGATTTGAGTCACCTCTAGCCTTCAGAGAGAAGAAAACTGTATTTGCATGGACTCTGCAAGTCATTCATTCCATTCCATATTTCTGTCGTGTCCATTCATTCGTCATTCATTCGTCTCTTTCGTCCTCTTTCGTGTCCATTGTTCTTCTCGTGTGACGAACCATTGTTCTTCTCGTGCGATGAGCCAAGTAAGTGAGCAATCAATCGATCGTCAATTCGTTTTAGTCTAATGCAATTCTCTTTCATTTCTTCCCATCTTCGTTAGGTAGCCAAACACGGCATTGTTCGAAAAGACGGGAACATTTCGTTTGCTGGATGCAAGATTGGTCTTCACAACGCAATCCGAATCCGAATCATGATCCTCCTACATCAGTCGGCTGTCGGATCGGCTTCGCTGATCCACCCCCTCAAGGGGGGTGTCTTCATCCGTCATTGCTACTGCCATAGTTGTCATCCGTCAAAGCTAGTGCAGTATCAGCTCGTGCATCGGTCGACTTTGCACTGAGCCACCCCCTCGAGGGGGGAAGTCTTCATCTGTCGCTGCTACTGCTATAGTTGTCATCCGTCAAGGCTTGAGTACAGTATCAGCTCACGGACAGGAATCAGCTCGTGCATCAGTCGACTTTGCTCTGATCCACCCCCTCGAGGGGGAAGTCTTGTCTTGCTACTGCTATGTACAGGTGTCTCCTCCACCTCCAGCTCCAGTTGACTTGAGTGCAGTATCAGTCGACTTCACAGAGCCACCGCCTCGAGGGGGGGCTGCAACACTGGCTCTATAAACATAAACAGTATTTACAATTCATGATTCTATCACTTATTGTACTCTCTGAGGGACACCCCCGTAGGGGGTCGTTATAGGCCTCATGTAAAAGATCACCCCTCTCAAGTCCTCGCTTGAAAGTGTCACCCCCCTTAAGGGGGTTTGGCGAGCTCATGGCGCGCCCCCCCTCTCCCTTTTCTCACCCCCCCTTCAACAGGAATAATCCCCAATCGCTAGACACAAGGATATGGAAGAACGTAAGAGGATTTGTTTTCGAAGATATTCACAAGCAATAGATGATTCGTCCTAATATGTTTAGAGGAAGAGGATTGCCTTAAGCCTAGAGAGCACATGATCTGATGAGAGATGCAATGCACATGCAAGAGCAAGAATGCACAGTGCTTGATTCTAGTGCCGCTTTCGATACGTCATGTGCCTCTCCGTTCGTTTGATTCGATTCGTCCGACTCTTGTCCATGGTCCGACCTTCTCTCGACGTAGGGCAGAATCGAACGACTCACAAGATTGGAAACGATTGGTACGAAGCGCTCGAATGATGCCTCCCTTCAGCTCCGTTTCTACAGCCAAAAGGTCGTTCCTTGGATACAACGCGTCCAGGCCCTTTCCGAGGACACCATAGAGTGTTTGAGTGGTGCATTCCCATTGAAATTGGTAGCAATCGATGTTTGTGTGTATAGCGTTGCAGTTGCACTGGAGGCAAGGAGAATCGCTGAGAATCTACTTCTGCTCAAAAGGGACAAAATGGTTGCTCCAGCTCTCAGAGGTTATAGAGATCCGAAATTAAGCCTGCCAAAACCAAAATAAAACCTTTTTCTACACGATTTTATTTTTTGCGCCCTCGATCGGATTCTATAAACCGAGGAGGACTACAGCGTGTGGTATGTAAGGATCTTTGCAAGAGCTTTAAAAGAAGTTTTTGACCAGGACCGATCTCACGATCAGCTGAGAGATCTCAGTGGAATCGCTTGAATCGACATGCTCGAGGCCTTGAAGTGTGAGCATTCTTGGCGCCACGGGTTTCGTTCCATTTTTAATTTATTTCGCCCTCCATCCACGAGCTCTCCACGGAGGTGAGACAGCATACAACCGTTCTATGCATTAATTCATACTACTA
Source organism: Skeletonema costatum (assembly GCA_018806925.1). Lineage (NCBI taxonomy): Eukaryota > Bacillariophyta > Thalassiosirophyceae > Thalassiosirales > Thalassiosiraceae > Skeletonema > Skeletonema costatum. The sequence goes on along the minus strand of JAHBBA010000042.1, from coordinate 74,107 downwards.
AGAGTTATAAATACGTCCCGATTCACTCGTATCTTGTCGTAACTACGGGACGATTGGAGCTGGCTGCCCAGAGCAGATATGCGACTATTTTTCTCACTTCTTTTGTATTTATGGATGCCTGCGAATATGATTCTAGTGAAATGCCACCTTCGTTGACCAGCAAACAGAGGTTGAGGAGATGAAGATACCGCAATCAAAATCGTTCTCTTGTTGTGGACATGTATCTGATAAATCTTCAATACGCCAAGACTGCAGCCATTTTGTTGTGTCCCCTTCTGGAAAAGCATTCTCGTGTTCATCCCCAAGATATCTCAACGCAGTATGGGTGTATAGGACATTCGTATGCTTCACGCCTTGTGAGTCCCAAAGAGAGATTCTCTTGCCGAGAAAGTTAATGCGCAAGGTGAGCCAATGTATATTTTGGTGATTGATTGGGACAAAGATGTTGTGCTGATTGAAGAGACCACCTGCTATTCTATTGGACCATGTCTCTACATTTGCATATTTGTAATTAGGAGGATTCGTCCCGTGATCACCAGTGCTGAGGAGCTTACTCATGAAATGAGACGAGAAAATGTGGGAGCGCTCGTCTAGTTTTGATCCAAGGTAATGTATATTGAACCCGTTTATGAGCTCATCATTGAGCCATCGACTCGGTCCTAGCCTTTTGAGGCTCTCGTGTTGTACTGCATATGCGGAGTTGCTAGCGTAGCTTAGATTGTAGTCAGGGCTAGATTTCACTTGCAACAATCTAGTCACCATTGCTCGCCTCTCGGGCTGAAGCATAGCAAGCGCCTCAATAGACGAACCATCAATGTAGATCCTTGCGTTTGGAATGGATTCGCAATCTGATTCGGTTGACTGATTCGCTGGAGTGGATCGACAATCTGATTCGGTCGACTGATTTTGATCATCCTCCATTGCTTCAATGGTCTCTTGACTAGCTAGGTACTCTTCCCTACTCTGAGACGACGGCGTTGTTGGCTCAAGATGCACGTACCCTTTCATTATTTCGATTCTAGTGTTGCGCCATGGATGATACTGGCATTGTATGTTGGCAACGTCAGCTTCAGAGTCTAAGATATTAACTAGACCTGCTTGAACTTCTTCCTCAAATATGTTGCACGGCACACAATTACACGGAAGGTCGGAGCAAAGCGCACGCCAATGTCGAATCCTCTTCATCACCTCCTCATCATTATCATCAACGTTATCCTCCTCTTCATTATCATCAACCTCATCATCATCTTCATCACTTTGTGATCCCTCAACTCGAGGGATGCTAGTCTCAATGGAGCGGACTTCATGCAGTTGTGTTGTTCCTACGATGCACTTGTCATTAATTGTATCTTGAATACTTGACCTATCACACAAGAGAATGCGGCCTGGATATTGAGCTGCAAGACGATTGAAGTCCTCTTTTGTTTCAACGACAAATAACATTACACGCTCGCTCATTCCAAACCTGCCCTTATCCTTGAGCCTGATGTCTTGTTTTTCTTCGTAAACATCCCACTTGGTATCGAACGTCTCAAGATGTTGAATACAATTTACAAACACCATGAATGCATTTGGAGATCGAATGCCAATATTTTCAAGTTCCTTCACGGTGCGGCTTGGGTCTTTTCCAACTGCATCATGAATACCTTTGAAGTTATCAACAACAGCAAGACGGTGAATAACCTTGATACCCGGATGACGTAATTCAACGGAAGCCACTTGGATGAACGTTTGTCGGCAGCGGTATTGGTTCGGGGCATTGTCTGTCCATAGAAGCACACGTATCAATTCAATGCCAAGTTCCCTAAGTTTTGCCCGGTACTTGCAGATGATGTAGTCAAGGCATGTGTTGTGCATTGCATGATCGTTCTTCTTGCCTTTCTCAAACGTCTCAGCAAAGAAATGGACGATGTCGACGTTGCTGATTGTAACCTCCTCCTCAACGTCAACTTCAACACCACCTTCATCCTTCTTCTTACCCGTCACTTTTACAACACGTTTGTTCCAAAGGATCACAAAGTTGTCACAAATGGCGTGAGCATCAACCGATGAGTTTTTCGCTTGTCGAGCACGGAGAGCCATTAGAGCTGCGTAATCCGTGAAGATGAGGATTGTACCCGGAGACATTTTGGTGAAGTCGGTATCTTGTAGATGCTTGATCCATCGAATTTCTTGGATATGTGGGATGCAGATATGAAGTAGTTTCACAAAGTGATCGATTAGCTGCGCAACAGTCATAACTTTCGAAGTGAGCTCTTGCTGTGTGTTGTCCTTTCCATTCTTCTTTGCTTTACCTTGACGCCTGGCCTTCTCCCACACCATTACGGTAACCGCCTTGTTTCCAAGTCTCTCATCATCTTTCACTTTGTCAAAAAGCGCCATGAGGCGCTTCTTATAACCACAGCATTGGCACCTCTCCGTGTTGCCTTTCTCTTCTTCTTCTTCTTCTTCTTAATTGGCAGTCTGGTTGTTCTGAGTGACGTTGCTGTTCGAGTTCGTACCACTAGTCTTCTTTCTAACTCTTTTCTTTTTAGCTTTGGACCTATCATTCTTCATATATTGGAGGAACTTCTTCAGATCATTCTTCATCTCCGGCCAACCCCCCTCGGTTGCATCCTTATACACCGTCCTTAGTGTCTATTGATAATTCTTGCTCGGCAGTACTGAACTGACTGTCGTCACCTGATTTTGAGCAAACAAGTGTATATCCATCTTCATCTTTCAATATATGGAGGAAGTGATCACTCTCAGTATGAACTATTTCGTTGTATCGAATGACATCGTCGGATCCCCTTGGTCTTGTAAGAGCCTGATTAATCATGGCCTACGTCGACCTTGATCATATTCTCATCACTCACGTCGAAAGAGCATAATTCGTCTAGAGCAGTAGTCAATTGATTGTCTCTGTAAATTACATCCACCGCTTGCTTCAAAGATAAGCAATACCCATCCGCAGGTGATTGTAAGCATCATAACTAAAGTTGACCATTATGGCTGGCTTAGAAGAGGTGGAACCTACACGGACAATAAGTGGCCTACGAAGACACGTATCGGTGAAAAATTAAGCTGCGATTACATGCTGAAAAATTGAGGGCCTCGTGTAATGACGATATCAGGGAAGTTCCTATGGGGTAGCAGCACCATCTTGGAATGGTGAATGCACGAGGATGGATGGCCGAATCGTCGGCGGTCTATTTAGTTAGGGGGCTCTCTAGCTTTAGATTGAACATTTTTGAAAAAAACTTTTTAAAGTCAAGGCCTCGGGAATCCCGATTGAAGCGCGCCTCTCAGCTGATCGTGAGATCGGTCCCAGGAGGTCGATCCAAAGTGGCTTACGCCAAAAAATGCGGGAGCGGATGCATGCCTCGCTCCATCAGAACAAAAGCAAGACCCGACTCATTCGCTGCTCTCGGACTCTTCTAACCCTCTCTTACCCTCACAATTCCCACAGGGACAACACCAACAGAGAACAAAGAAGCAAATTTATCCAGCACAACAACAACAAACAACGACAACGACGACGACGACGACGACAATGATCAGCCGAGCACCATTCAGAATCCTCCCCTTCGTGTGCCTCGTCGCACTAGCTGCATCTGCATCTGCCAGGCGCAATGATAAACCCATCCCGTCGCCTTTCAAGTCCAGGATATTACGGTAAAAAGGAGTTGAATCGCCGACTCAAAGGAATAATAGACAACAACAACGATGAGTCATCAGCTTCATCTCCAGTGGAAACTGAATGGAGCTGGAGTCCATCGGAAGAAGCCAACCAAGAAAACCAAAGCACACGCAATCAACGTGAGCTTCGATCCCTCAAGAAGAAGTCGAAGAAGAAGAAGTCTTCAAAGGAAAAGAAATCAAAAACAAAGAAACCAAAGACAACGTCGAAGAAGAGCAAAACTTCGCCGACTCCTCCGCCGACTTCCGCAAGGACTCGTGCACCGACTCCCTCCACCGACTTCAGCGAAGACTCGTGCACCGACTCCTCCCCCAACTTCTGTAAGAACTCGTGCGCCTACTCCTCCGCCGACTTCTGTAAGAATTACTCGTGCACCGACCCCTCCACCGACTTCCACAAGGACTCGTGCACCAACTCCTCCCCCGACTTCTGCAAAGACTCGTGCTCCGACCAGTGCACCGACTCGTACTATGGTGGTGCCAATTAGACCTTTTGGTATCGTGTCAGGCGCGGACACTGACACAAACACCGATGATGATGGCCTAATGAGCTAAGACAAAACAACAACGACTTCGGGAATTCCTTCTTCGTATAGCTAACTTAATGCCCAATACTTGAAATGAAGCTTTGGTTATCTATTTCGCATTTTTTTGCCATGAATTGTTGCTATCATAATGTCTCCTTCTCATCATTCACATATTCCCCGTAACTATCCGAGCTGCAATTTGAGGAGCTTTTTTTAAGCCATCATGGTTCCTAGCTGATTCCTTACACCTTGCTTGCGTTCACTCCTCCTGATTAGATTTACATTACATTATTGAGGCTGAGACTTGCACTTGGTGGAAGTCTGAACCAAACACGTTTGATAAAAATTAGCTAGATAATATATAGTAGCAAAAGTTGAGAGCGTCACGGCCGTAAATATTACATGGTTGATCTACCCATGCCAAATGATTCTTCGTCAGACGAGTCTCCTGAATCTACTGTTGAGAGATGTCTATGCCAAGACTTGTTGACGTGCCCATCGCAACCACTAAAGCTCTGACTGCTTTTCTCACTCCATACGGTCTCAGCAGAGGTAGCGACAGTACCAGCCACAACTGCGTTGATCACTCCACACGGTCTCAACTTCTTGTGACATGAACGTATCGGCTTCTGAACTTGCTGCTGATGCGGCTAAAACACTCTCTTCAAACGCTGTAAACAACCCACCAAATCTGCTCACAAGTGAGACAGAACCCGCAATACTTGCGTCGTCGTCTCCCCGTGGGTAGTAATTGGAAGAGTCGGAACTGGATGATGAATGGATAACACCGTTATCATATCCATCGTCCTCGATATCATCAAGACTATCTTCAGAGTCACCTACGACACTTGACTGCGACTTTCGAACCAAAAAGAGCCCTAAAACGCCGACAAGACATGCAAGAGTACCAATGAGAGAAATCGTCAGCGGAGAAAAATATTGACATTTTATCAGAATTTGCCAAACTGTTCGATGTTCTCAACAGCGACGTAGATGTTGGATCATTACTCGGTTGAGTTGAAGGCTGTGCAGACAACGTCGGCTGCACTGACAAGGAAAGTTGATCTGAAGGCCTTAAGCTTGGCGCAACAGACGGCTGGGATGATGGCGATGATGATGGATTGCTTGTCGGCTGTGAGCTTGGCGAAGATGTCGGCTGAGATGATGGTGAGGATGACGGATAGCTAGTTGGCTGCGAACTTGGCCAAGAAGTAGGTGAGATGAAGGTGAAGATGATGGACTGCTCGTTGGCTGCGTGCTTGGACGATCTGAAGGTGCAGATGATGGACTGATAGTCGGCTGTGAGCTTGGTTGAGAAGAAGGAGACGACGATGGATCGCTAGTTGGCTGCGAGCTGGGATAAGATGACGGCTGAAATGATGGTGATGTTGATGGACTGCTTGTAGGTTGAGCAGACGGCCCAGTAGACGGCTCAGATGATGGATTGCTTGTCGGCTGCGAGCTTGGTTGAACAGACGGCTCAGATGAAGGCGTAGATGATGGACTGCTTGTTGGCTGTGAGCTTGGTTGATATGATGGTGATGTTGATGGATGGCTAGTCGGCTGCGAACTTGGTTGAGATGACGGCTGAAATGATGGTGAAAATGATGGATGGCTTGTAGGATGAGCAGACGGCTCAGATGAAGGAGAGGACGATGGATTGCTTGTCGGCTGTGAGCTTGGCTCAGTAGAGGGCTCAGATGATGGTGAGGATGATGGACTGCTGCTTGGTAGGGAACTGGGTCGAGATGTTGGCTGATAGGATGGCGAAAATGATGGCTTGCTAGTTGGCTGTGAGCTTGGCCAAGCAGACGGCTGATATGATGGTGACGTTGATGGACTGCTAGACGGCTGTGAGCTTGGCCGATCAGACGGTTGATATGAAGGAGAAGATGAAGGATTGCTAGTTGGCCGAGCCGACGGCTGGGATGATGGAGACGAAGATGGATGCTAGTCGGCTGTGAGCTTGGCCGAGAAGTTGGCTGAGATGATGGAAATGCAGACGGACTGCTAGATGGTTGCGTGCTTGGCGTGGAAGACGGTCGAGATGATGGTGAAGGTGATGGATTGCTGGTTGGTTGTGAGCTTGGTAGAAGAGACGGCTCAGATGATGGGCTACTAGTTGGCTGTGAGCTTGGCCGAGCAGACGGCTGATATGAAGGATAAGATGATGGACTGCTCGTTGGCTGTGAGCTTGGCTCGGAAGTTGGTTGAGATGATGGAGACAATGATGGACCGCTTGTTGGCAATGAACTCGGTTCTGAAGAAGGATCAGATGACGGGGAGGATGACGGCGTGCTTGTCGGCTGTGAACTTGGTCGAGATGAAGGCCGATCAGAAGGTGTCGCCGATGGCTGAGATGTTGGATGACTACTTGGCCGAGAAGATGGTTGATATGAAGGTGAGTATGACGGCGTGCTAGTAGGCAAGGAGCTTGGCCGAGCAGACGGTTGATATGAAGGTGACGATGTTGGACTGCTCGTCGGAGGCGCTCTGTATATCCAGAAAGGCAGCGGTCTTCCCAGCGCTGCCTTTGGAAAGAGGAGAATACATACGAATACACGTAGAGCTGGTGATGTCATGGTGTTATTTTATATAAGTATGGTGTATTTGCATGAAATGATGAGATCACCGTGGGTTGTTGTACAATACATACACTATTTTAGTGAGGAGAGAAGGTTGGTGCACCGCATAGCTCTAGTTGTTCCAACGCACGTTCCATGTCTTGAGATTTTTCTGCTGGGTACCACGACGGTTCACGCCATAACGTCTCTCGTCTCCTTCATTTTATATGATATGAAGTATGGTACGGTCTTGCGTGGGTCAATATCTCAAGAGCGTCTTCAGAAACCTGGTACCGTGTCATCGCTAAAGTAGACGTAGGTGGAGTAACTTTACCAGTATGTTGTATGTATCAAGAAATCGTGCTTTGCATGGCATTGTGTATATGATGTCGTGGTGGATGCAGTTGGTGACGCCAATGTTGATTCACACGTACTTCTTCTCTCATCATTATCATCATCATCACGCTGTTTGTGATTATTAGTAGCAGGTAACGAAATCTCCACTCCAAGTTGTAACCGCTCAATCGCCTCTTGTGTAATCTGCCCATCTAACTGTACATAATATTCCTTTTCGACTGATTTACGACGTACTTGTTCTGATACTTTCCCATTGGTTGTTAGCAATAAGAGACCCTTGGAGTCTTCATCTAGACGTCCGATGACCATTACACCATTTGATGGTAGTGCAGTATCTGCAGTGATGACATCGCCTAGTAACGTCCGGTTTCGACGCTTTCGATGTGTGAATTTGAATTGTGTGAGGACCTTGGCCGGCTTGTGTTGTGGTGGCGTTGTTGGGTGACAAGGCGGAGGAGGAGATTGCATCATCATCGTTCATGTCGGGCACTTTGCAGTGTTATCTTTTTCTCAAGTGGTGATGCATTAGATTACCTGTAGATTACATTTCAGTTACCATTTCTTCGTCCTTTTCATCGCAGTATTTGCCCTGGCTGGCACTGGCCTGCATGCTGTTTGAGGCCTTTTGTTTGTTTTGCTGTGGTTGTACCGGCTAAAAAGTCTTTGATCTCGGCAGATATTTGTTGTGCGGTTGGTTTGATTGCGTGAGGACGGTGGTTCGACTTTCTCCGTCGCTTGTGGCGGTTGTTGATTCTTCTGTCATTTTGATGCTGATACTACTCTATGAAGTTTGTATGAACTAGCTGACTGCCTGCCTAGAGCTAGCTCGATGATGTCTTTATGTTCATGGTTGTTTGGCAGATTGGTCGCTGGCTGAGTGCACTAAGAATAGATTGGCGGCGTCAATGACTACTAATTCCTACGTAGCATTACTCAAATTCTCAAAATCCGACCTCACATCGATTTACCTAGTATAGCAGCACGATGGCAGCTCCAAGACGCCCGTTCGGCTGGTTCCAACGCTTAGCCAATTATCTATGGCAGCAGCTGATGACATCAATGAGCAACTCGATGACGTGAGCTTTACATATGAAAATGAAGACTCTGAAATTTTTGACGATGCCGCCGCCGATAGAGGATACATCGCCACCGGCACGGGGCTTTTTGCCACTAGGGGAGACAGTGATGATGACCAACATGAGATCAATTCATCCACCGCCAACGTTAGGGACGACGCCATCGATGACGATCCATCTCCGTCCCCGCCAGTGAGTGATGGAGAAGTGCCAATCCCCGCACGACCCGTTACTTTTGTTACTTTTGACGGTGCATGTCAAGAGAGACAGGACACCGTGACAACATCTTCCCTCGTGATGCAAAGCGCAGCAATGATGGACCATCCAATGATGTCAGTGTAAGGCAAAAAAGAAAAGGCAATGACGGGGCACCGCTGATTGACGATACACCTGATGAACAAGCTAACTTTGAATGTGAACTTGGCATACCAGCTGCAGTGTCTCAGTCTTTTGATGAGGAAGGTGACGATGTTGGCAGCGACGGAGCATCTTTGATTGGTGCCAAAACTGATGAACAAGCTAACTTTGAAAATGGACAAGACATACCAACTCCTGTGTCTGAGTCTTTTGATGATGAGGAAGGTGTCAAAGTTGGTGTCGGGCAGATCACTGGCAATAGCTCGCAATACTCTTCTATTGGTAATGACAATGCGTCAACAGCAGTGCATCATCATCCACCGATACAAATCGACACTAGTCAATATCAATGGGTGGCCATCAGCAATCAGTGGGTGTACATCAACAACCGACAGTTGCCGGTGTATACACAATGGGTGTATATGAACTTGTCCATACCAGTGAATCAATACCAATTGTGATGATGGGCAACAATCAGTGGGTGTGGATGTGGCATTCCAGAACCCTTGTCGCTTCCCTTGCCTGAACCAACAGCAATTGCAAGCAATCCGCTGCTTGGTACTTGGGTGAGTGAACCCTTGTCGCGTTCATTCATGGACAGACTCGCAGAGCTCAAAGCCTTCAAGGAAGAACATGGCCACACAAACGTACCATCCGTGTACCCCACCAATCCGCAGCTTGGTAACTGGGTGAAGGAACAGAGGACACAATATCGCTTGAAGAAGGAAGGCAAACAATCATCAATGACGAATGAAAGGATCAGAGAGCTTGAGGCGATTGGTTTCGTTTGGGTATTGCAAGCAAAAGGTCCACAAGTGAAATGGGAGGAGAGATTCGCAGAGCTCAAAGCCTTCGAGAAAGAACATGGCCACACAAACGTACCATCCGTGTACCCCACCAATCCGCAGCTTGGTAACTGGGTGACGGAACAGAGGACACATTATCGCTTGAAGAAGGAAGGCAAACAATCATCAATGAAGAATGAAAGGATAAGAGAGCTTGAGGCGATTGGTTTCGTTTGGGTATTGCAAGCAAAAGGTCCACAAGTGAAATGGGAGGAGAGATTCGCAGAGCTCAAAGCCTTCAAAGAAGAAACAACAACCACGCTAATGTACCATACAAGTACCCCACCAATCCGCAGCTTGGTAGCTGGGTGGTGGAACAGAGGACACATTATCGCTTGAGGAGGGAAGGCAAACAATCATCAATGAAGAATGAAAGGATCAGAGAGCTTGAGGCGATTGGTTTCGTTTGGAATATCTACGACGATATTTGGGATCAAATGATGGCAGAGCTGGCAGGGTACGTTGAAACGGGCTGGCGGCATCAACAAAATTCATCATCGCGATGACCTATTTGGCAACTGGTTTACAAGGCAACGAGCCCTGAAAAGGTTGAGGGAAACGGGGCAAAACATGCAGCTTGACTGATGAGAGGATTGCACAACTGGACAAGTATGGGTTTCATTGGGATGTCAGAGAGAAAGCATGGAGTGATATGTTCAAGGATCTCGAGGAATACAAGGAAAAGCATGGCACTACAAAAGTGAAAATAGAAGACAACCCAGTTCTCTATCGTTGGTGCACACGTCAACGACAGCTCAATGCCTTGGTGGATGAAAGTGGGATCAGCATGTTGAAGCCTGAACGGAAGCAGCGCTTGGATGGAATTAAATTTTACCGTTGAGCACTCTCGCGATTTTATGATTTTTACGGGCTCCCCCCTTTTTTCGCCCGCACACACGTATCTAGAAGATCGCTAACAAAATCAACGCATGTCCGACGTCTTGCCCCACCACCACAAATGGTTGCAAATCCGAAAAATGGTCTTCCACATTGCTCTACTACCCGTCCTCGGTCATTAACTGCCTCGTGCGCAAGTGGGCATGCATTATTCGCTAAACTATTGATAGTTCAAACATCGACTCATATTTGTGTAGGCCACCTGCCTCTGAAGTGAACACATCTTCCATACACATGTCATGGTGTCGCTGTCTAGACCCCATGCTCCACTACGAGCGGTCGTCGACCATTGTCTCCGGCATATGGACTCCCAAGGCAAAATAATAACCCTCGAAATGCTATCCGATATTATTAATATTGCAGCGGGTATTAAGATCAATGAGGCCTCACTACGGGTAACAGAGGACGAACTCGGCGCTGCATACAAAAATTGTGAAGATCATACCCCCATAATTGATGACGACTCCACCGGACATGTCTTGGGGACTTTTAAATGGAGGAAGGACAAGTTATCACCATGGACGGTAGCTGTTGGGCGATTCGAGTCGAAGAATGCAGTAGACCTGGCAAGAAAAGCTAATCAACAGCCTGTGGAATATCCACTACGTATTATGATGAGTGATGATAGATTAACAAATTGATGGGTTTCCTCCAAAAATGAGCACATGACAAAAAGAAAAGGGAGGTAAGGAAGCGGAAGCGGGAGGAGGAATCAGCTGAAAGCGGCAACAACCGTGCTCCTCAAGCACACATGATTGAGGTAGAAGAGGTGGATGAAGAGGAGGAGCGTAGATTAGAGAAGGAGAAAAAGGAGGCTCACATGGAGAAGCTTCTCAAGCAGCAAGCGGCCCAAGCAAAGAAATTGAAGATAGAAGAGGACAAGATGAATGCATTAAGAAAGGATATTGCTGACACGCACAATGAGCTTTTCCAGCTCGGTTCCGTCTCGACACGATCTGCTCCCATGAAAGTCCAAGAAGGTCAGCGAACACTCTACTACATCCTAGATGGACGAGGAGGCTTTCTTCATTATGATGAAGGGATGGCGTGCATCTTTCCATCCGATCTTGCGAAGAACCTTGCGGATTTACCAGAGAAGTATGGTGATGAAGAGTCCAAACACAAGATCCGTATGAAGAAGGTGTACGAACTTTCCAACATAGGTGCATGTCAGTTCTTTGTGCCAGCAGGATCTAGTGTAGTAGCAAACAATCACCAAGTGAGGAAGGAAGATTCTCATGACACTGTGAAAGATTTGCAGGGATTATTTGGAGGAGACATTTCGAAGTTTGACAGGGATGCATTGAGAATTGCAGCCGCTTTCAATGTGCAAGGGTATGGAGCTTCCGATGAAGCGACTGAGATGATAATTGTTGGCTGGACAGCTGCAATATTGGAACAACTTGGAATTAGTGATATTGATCCGTCATCGATTTCCAATGGATGTCCTTCTAGGCGGACACTTGTGAGACATGAAGCTATGCTTGCGGCAGATTTCATGCTTGTGGTCCTACAAGAAATCATGGATGACGGTGCGAAGTTCTTTGCACTTATCACGGATCACGGTAAGCGTTCCGGCATCGAGCACTTTGTGAAGATTCTGGTGTGGACTGGGTGGGCGGATCCCAAGAAAAAGGATAGGAAGGTGCTCAAGTTTCATTGTCTTGATGTCGATGCAAGTGCCCATGACGCTGAGGGGTGTGCTGCGGCAGTGAAGAGATCCTTGGAAGAATTCACCGGTTTGGATGGATTCAAAGTAACAGCAGTGACTGGTGACGCAGGAGGAGGCGCCTCAGTACATAATTTACTTCCCCAGTTGATAAAGTGTGGTGCAGTTGAGAAGAGTGCTGCCAAAATCAACTGTGTGATGCATGGTCTCAACAAATGCTTAGAATCGGCCGGACAAGACACGTTTGGTGGGCAGGGTGTCAACAAGCGGACACCATTCCAGCTCTTGTTTGTATTCAATCAGCTGTGGAAAGCCATTAAGGAGGAAGGAGGTGGCAAGAAATATCTGGACAGTATTTACTCCGTTGTTGTCAACAAGCGCAGTTGGAACGAAATTGCAATACATGCTTGCCACCAGCAGCGTTGCGAAAACTATGTCCAACGTAAGTCACATTTTGTCTTTGCTTGTGTTATTATTACTTCAACAAACCATACTCACTCTACTATTGCTCCCAGTTGCTGCCTTAGTTGCCAAAACATCCGTCGGCGAAGTCCGTCGTACACTCCGAGCTTTCATCCTCTCCACCATCATCCGACCGTTTCACCAATGGGCAAAACAAGTACTCGCCGAGCGCAACGCCGACAAACCACCACCCCGACGTGTGGAAGGGGCGGCTCGTGGAGAGCTCCTCGTTAAATTCATGCGTAAATTCAGTAACAAGTTAGAGAGAGCGAAAAGATTAGCAGAGGAGAGAAATATCGACATAAAAGCTATACAACAGAAGCTTGTTAATCAAAGTATGAAGACAAGTGCACATCATAAGAACAAAAACATGAACGTACTCCTAGAGGCTCTTACGGTGGGGAAGAGGAATATAACGAAGTCCGAGGAGGCAGCGGGGTACATCGACAAACCGGTTATTATGAGCGATGGCATCACAATCAACTTTCTTTCAATGAATAGATCATGCAAGAATTGCAATAGCGCTTGGACGAAGAGGAACGCCATGTGGAAGAAGAAGGAGTTCCATCATTGTGAAAGCGAGGGATGCTGTTTGGCTGCTGTACATGCAGAGTTGAAGGAGCGAAATATCAAGCTATCCAAGAAAGATCTTACGTTCAAGACAATTGGACAGAAGAGGCACGAAATCCGTGCACATGTCGCCAAAGAAGTATGGTAGATGAAGGTAAGGGACAGATGAAGGTAAGGGACAGCACGGATTCGATATCAAGGATGTCAAGGACTTCGTGCCAAAGGCAAAGCTTATGGAAAGCATTAAGCAAATGCACCTGGATTGGCTCAACGAGAAGAAGGGTCTAAGCACATGAAACATGCATTACTTTGCATAAACATCAAAAATGTATAAATTCAAATGTCATATAATTGAACTATCAATAGTTTAGCGAATAATGCATGCCCACTTGCGCACGCAGCTCATTCTAACACATAACAGGTGGGGCAAGGTCGGTCACTACTTTTTGGAAGTCGGAACATGTCTCTTCATGTGGGGGCAAGGCATTGAATTTTGCGTCTAGCGAGTATCTAGCGATCGCCCCCTTTTTGACCGAAAAAAGACAGGGAAAGGGGCCCCCAAAATCGCCCGACGAAATCATAAAATCGCGAGAGTGCTCAACGGTAAATTTGACTTTTATCGTCGAAAGGGTAGTCAGCGGGAATCCAAAATTGAATGGAAAATGATGCACGAGATAGTGGGGATCCTTGAAGATCTTGGTTTGGAGTGGGACTCTTTGGACCAAGTCTTTGGGTCGTTGAAGTTCAGACCCGATGGTGTAATCATTGTTCCGATCGATTCGTTTGTTATCTTCGTTGAGATTGATGAGAAATCTCACAATCCTACAAGCAAATCCTACAGAGTACCCATGGAAAAAGGAAGAGAAGAGTCGTTGAAGAAGGAGGCAAATAGGATGGGGATGGAACATGTTGCATTCATTCGAGTGAACACTGGCAATCTCTTTGAAGTTTCACCCAAACAGCTGGTCACAATTGGGAAGGTGTTGCAAGAGATTCGTTCTGAAAAACCCGCCGGTTGCAGCATCCACTACGTAGACTACGACGCGGATCATGTGCATGTTCAGGCATCCATTGAGTCGATGAAGAGTATATTATTGGGATTTGTCGATGATGTCAAAATCAATCAATCTGAGTACTTCAATGGGAAGGCAGCAAAGCTTACTTCTAAAGACATCCTCTAGAGATATGAGCAGAGGGGTGATAGATATAAAGATAAGTCTCTTTTGCTACTATCAGCATCAGATGCTGGCTTGTCCGTTGTCCGATCGGACACATTGGATTTGGAGGTGGAGGATTCAGTGGCGGAATTATTGAGATGGGTATCTGAATTCCTTAGCTAGAGCAAAGGGAACGAATCATTCAAGCCTAGCCGTCCACTTGCTTTCCCTCGAAGATTCATCAGCCCGTCAACGATGCGAACCCTAAATTTGGCAGCTCCTCATACATGGTCCGAAATCTTCAACAACCGAGGTGGTGACAGCAAAGATAACCGAGGTAGGTGGTGACTTGACTTGGTACAATACAGAATGGTGACTTGACTTGGTAAGATATTCTCCACGGTACCTGCTCCTCAATAATACACCTGAGTTCCATCAGCTAGAACACAGTTGAGTTCAAGCACACTATATCTATATCATCTTAAGACACGGAATGTAGTTCATGTCAAAATCAATTCCCTATTAACAGTGTTACAACATTTAAGCATGTGTTGCTTCTACTACTACTATCACTTCCTCTCTCCTCCGTAATAAATGTTCCTACCGTTCCACGTATCACGTGCACACTGTGCCATCATGGCATTCTGGACACTACCATTACGACTGCTGGCGAATTGCTCTCCAATATGCAAAGACATATCATTGAGACGCTGCAACTCCATTTTGAACCTGATGCCGCTGACGCATTTGAGCAATGAGGATCTGCCTTTCATGGAAGATGCGTTGTTGATGATAAAGGGGGATGGAAGCGAGGTACTGCCTCTCTTGAATGGTTGAGGCTACGGCGGCGGAAAGAGAGCCTGCAGCAGGAGCTGTAACCGTAAGTAAGGCAGGTTTCGGATTGGAGAGTGGTAGCGGTTCATGTTCTGCTGCCGTCGTCACACGTGAGTAGGTGGAGGTAGGAACAAATGTCCTACTCATTATTCCACTTGGCCGCCAAGAAGGGAGGAGGAGGAAGACGAGGGGCTTGTGCAGGTGCATGTACATGTACCACAACGCTGGCAGTAGCAGCGTTCGCAAGGATGTTCCTATTGGACGCCTCGGAAGTATTCTGCTTTGCCTTCTTCTTGTTGCTCTTCTTCTTCGTAGAAGTAGAAGACACTTTGACTTTGACTTTGTGGTAAGTAGGCTTGGACTTGCACTTCATTCTCAGGCACATCCAAGGCTTGTCACGGACAAAGTTACTGTGAGCAAATGATGATTCCTCTCCCTTGCGACGGCTCTTGACCCTACGGAATCCCCAACGATTGAGCTTTCGGATGAAGCTGTTCAATAAGGCCTCACGGAAGTATTTGGAAAGAATCACACTAGAGAATTGTTGCTTGTCTGCAATGATGAACGAGAGGCCATCGGGAAGCCAGTGAACGATGGACTGACACTCCGGAATGACAAGGATCTCGTGGAGGAATTGCGGAAAGCTCTCTTCTGATTCTTGAGGGCAGCGGTGGCGAGGTTCTCGGGTTCGTTATCGTTATCCCTAGATTCATCATCGCCGACGACAGGCTCGTTGCCTTTAGCGCCATCTCCAGCTCCAGCGCTGTTTGCGTCGGATTCTTTGCATTTGAGCTTAGTCTCGGCCTCGGCTTGAGAGGCTGCGAATAGGAGGTCGAGGCCATCTGGAGCTGCTGCTGCTGCTGCTGCTTGAGTTGGAGTTGGAGTGGTTGCAGCATCAGCTTTTTTGATGTACACGTCCTTGGAATCAGATAATTCAGAGGGAGAGGGAAACCAGGCGGCCGCAGATGCATACGCCGCTGTTACTGTACGTTTCTTCATAGTGATAGTGGGAGATACCATTGTGTTGCAGGGTCTTAGAAGTTGTGTTGAGTTGGTGGTTGTGTTTGTGTTTAGGATTCTCAAAAGGATCAAGGAACACGTGATGGCCAGCTGGTGTCGCAATAACGTATCCACGATAGGCAACGATGAGAATTGCGAATTGCGAATTGCTAGAGCGCGGGACAGGTTCGGCAAGCACTTTGTAAGCAGGAATGGCGATTCTGTCTTTACGTTACTGACGTGACGGAATGAGGTTGAGGTTTGAGATGAGCACGGGAATCTTGGGGAATCTTGGGGGATTCCACATATGGCATTGCCTACTTATGTAAACTAATAGTCACATCGTTACATGTACAGATAAGTACGATAGTCTCAAGGGTAGATTTAGATCTAACAGAGCATCCGACTAGGTTACCAAAGATTTAGATCAGAGACTATTTATATTATGTATGTACATATTAGCTCTTGATGTTCTTTGGGGGATGAAAACAAGAACCAACCGCGTCTAAATTGCCGGGTTCGCAGCAGGATTTGTCCCGATGAAAGTCACATGACACAAAGTGAAGGGTTAAACTTGGGTTAACCCTGGGGCACTGGTTAACCTCATTCGCGGAAGCAGTGCTTGGAGGATGTGTGGAGGGTTAACCATAAATGGTCAGAAATTGAAGAGGTAACCTTACTACGCGTGTGTGAACAATGAAAAAATAGTTATTTGCAAGAAGTTTGTGGCGAGTTCGTTCCGTTTCAGGGCTTAGAAGGGGGAGCCCGCTAAACCATTCCTACCACATGTGTACTCTCTGTCTGAGTAATCGAGGTAGCAATGCTGATACATGTCCTGGGAGGGGTAACCACAAGTGGTGTAGGTATTTTGAAAAGAATGGCACACCAAAGCCACCTCGAACAATGCCGACAAAGAGAAAGCTGAAGTGTGGTTCATGCGGACGTCAAGGATGTAAAGGAGTTGGTGGATACAAACACTGTACAAATAAATAATAAACAATAGAATTGGAAAAAATACTAACCTCAGTGTGCTGAGAAAAAATGGACAGCACTTCCCCCCTTGCCAAACAATACTCCGCCCCTCACAGTAGGGTTGAACTGAAAAAACAATGACTGCTTAGCCACCCCCAACGGCGACCATCTTTCCCGATAGCCATTCTTCTGCTCCATGATGAATTCCTTTTCGCCTGTCACTTTTAATCATCTGCCCCTACGGTCTACAGTGAAATAAACTGTAGCACAATAAGGTACATATCCAACAAGAAATATGCGCTTTTCCCAGCTGTCCTCGCTACCGTGGAATACTCCACAAATTAATAATGCCTCTAATAATCAATACAAAGAAGAATGTAATTTGAGAGGACAGAGTTGAAGTACATCATAGATAATGTGTTGTGTGCCTCGTGTCATCTGTGCATCGGCTCTCTTTCTATTGAAATCATGGCATAAATTATCACACAGACGAATATTATCTTGGTAACATACCTAGGTAATATTGCGACGGCTAGTATTATCAGTAGTGCAGCGATACGCCTCTGTCGACTGAGGATGGCACATCTTGATACCATCGCAGCATGATGTGCACTCGTTCACATTGCACTTCATTGTCGCTGCGCTGCCGCATCTTTTTACCTTTCTTTTTTCTCTTCTCTTTCCCCTCTTCTCCTTCGTTTTCCTTAAAACTCCTCCACCAGCAAGATCCAAGACCATAATAATCATGGCGAAGAAGAAGAAATCCACGGCTGCCGCCGCCAAATCCTCGAAGGATCGAAGCGGCCCTTCTTCAAGCAATCATGCTGCGACCTCATCATCAAATAACAATCGATTCGCTGTGATTGGCGCAGCTTTATTCGTCACACTCTGCTGTTCCATCGGCGCTGTCAATTTCAAATCTTTGCAAAGTACTCTGTCATCATTCCAATCACCAACATCGCCACCACCACCATCAGAGTCGACAGGTGAATTATTTCTAAATTGGTTCACTGACAATGGAGGAATTTTCCATCCAATCAGCAGCAGTACAGCAGCCAATGACGATGACGATGCTTCGAGTGGGGTGCAAATTACAATTCAAAAATTTGATGGCATGGGCTGGGGACTGGCTGCCATTGTCAATGCCACCTCAACCTTTGATAGTACCTTCAGCAATGAAGGCAATGACGATGCCTGTGAGAGCGCATCCCAAAACGACGAGAGCTGCCCATCACCTTCTCAACAACTGCAACCAGCAACTACACTCATCATCCCTCATCTTGCACCACTATTCACAGTCCCATCCAATCTAATCATCTCCATCTCCTCCATACTCGACACTTACTCCTCACCCTCCAGTGACTATTATCTACCTAACTTTTATCACGTCGTGAATAAAGTATTGCTGGCGTCGTTCCCTCGTGGGCAAGGTCTGGCCAAAATGTCACCTCCAAATAATAATCGAAGAAGTGGAAATAATGTGAGGATGGGATTGGTAGAACAAGATGTGGTGATTGCCATGATGCTAATGACTGAAGAATGTCTACATCACCACAATCATGATGATGATGATGATTCTACCAATGGCAGCTTTTGGGGACCATATCTAAACATGCTATCGTCCACCCCCATACCAAGATTGGACACTTTTGATACTGAGGAGTATGCCATGTTGAATGATGCTACTTTGGAGATGGTGGGGAGATCTTCGAAGGAACGATTGCAATCCATGTTTTATGGGAGTGCTAGTGGTGGTGGTGATGATAATGTGTCAGTCAAGGCGGTGCTTCGAGACATGATCAACATTCAACAACGCACCAACAAGAACAACAATCCAGCAGTACCACTGACATGTCTTGAATTTGACACCTTTCATAAGTTCATTGGGATAGTCTCAAGTCGAGCCATGGTACTCAAGGGTATTAAATATTTGACTCCACTAGCGGAGATGATTAATTACTCACCTGTTTCTCCGTTGGAGCAGGTTGTTCATCCGAGTAGAAGTAGTAGTGAATTAGACGGTCGAGTTGCTGTAAGGGAAGATGGGATGATTCACACTCCATTTGATTTGTATCATACCCTTGGTGCCGATGATTCCATTACGGTTCGATCTGATAGGAATGTAATGCTCCAGCAGCAGCAGCAACCATCACCACACGATGGCAGTGCTGAAGACACGACAGCAGCAACAACAACAATCCAAATCTTTGAAGACTACGGTCCAGTCGACTCCAGTCTCTTCCTCGAAATGCATGCCTTCGTCCCATCCAACAATCCATATCACTGTGCCGTCATTCACGGTAGGCACTTTCTTCGACGTCAAGTTGCCCCCGGGAGATCAGATCCAAATTCTAACGTGTTGCTTCGAGCATTAAAGTTGTTACATCTGACTAATCCACAGTTGACACAATTTGTTTCATTAGAGGATGTTTGCGTCCGTAAAGATATGACTATTGTTGAGGATGGAAATATGATAGGACGAAGACCTGCATCGGATGCTATTGCTATTACTTCTCTTCTATTGGGTGAAAGTACAGATATGTTTTCCAACTTGGAAGTATTGAAGTCAAAGTGCATTACGGCCATTGAGTCGAATGATGTTGAACGTATTGAATTGCAATGTGCACGATATCCTGGAAGTAGACGTATTGTAAAACATGCATTGGTGAATGCAGCGCAAAGATCTGTGAGTGAAGCCGATGTGACGATGGAGACGCTGTCATCGTGGCTTGAAGAGGCTGAAATGGAAGGAGGAGAGGGTGGCAATGAAAAGCTGGCCTTGGCAGTACGATTTAGGATTGAGGAGAGGAAGATAATTGATAGCATTTCCGACATCAGTTTGATCGATGATGAACCCCTAAAGCATGTTGTCATCGATGCATCTGACGATGATCTAGAGGCGAAACTATCTTCCTTCAACACATTCATGGATTCATTGAATTTGCCCGTGAACAAAATTCGAGCTCAAGCTGTTGAAGGAATGAGACTCGGTGCAATAGCAACTGAAGATTTGGAATCTGAAGACGCTTACATCTCTTTACCCCCGAATACTGTTATTGATGCCACATCTGCAGTGGCCGAAGCGGAGACCTCGTCTCCTCGTTTGGCAGCTCTTCTCAAGAAGCTTGATTCACAGCAAAGTGATGGATTTGATGTGATGTTGGTCTATCTTCTTCACGAGAGATTTGTACGCAAGGATGACAGTGAATGGTGGCCATATTTGGATCTTCTGCCTACTGTTCAAGAAGTCAGCTCTTCTCATCCACTCTTCTTTGAGGAAGATGAGATGAATCTGCACCTGGGTGGCTCAGACGTGCGCAAATTCATTCTTCGAAACCAAGGCCGTGCATTTGAACGACATGCAGCTTTGGCGTCTGATGTCGATGTACATGAAGTCTTGGGCAGCGATGTTATTTTGGATAAGAGCATTGTTTACTGGGCTACTGCTATGCTGGACAGTCGCAGCATTTGGTGGGATGGAAGACGTCACCTCACTCCTTTACTAGACTTGGTCAATGCAGATAGCATTGGAAGGGCTCACGAAACGAAGGTAGAAGAATCATCCGCTGTAACTCGGGTGTCTCGCCCAGTGAAACGTGGTGAACAAGTCTTTGAGAATTATCAACAACCAAACTATTTGTTGTTTGCGTTTCATGGCTTTCTTTTGGAGAGTTTGGAGAGTAATCCAAGCGACTGTGCCCTGCTGGGAGGATTGTCAATCAATCACAATGACCCCGGTGCCAAGTTTGCTAGCCGTCTCCAATCTTCACCGACATTTTGCATTAGTGGTACCAATATTGATTCAATGGAGGAGCTTGCACAATTCTTGCGAATGAAGCATGGGCTCTCCACAAACAAATTGGAGTCCGAATCGTGGTTGAATGAGGATGTTGTTCCGTATTTGACTCAGGTATTGAAAGAGCGGATCTCTCGTCTTGGAGATCTAACTGAGTCGGGTACTGAGTTGGAAGACGAACCCACCCAACAACGGCGACTACATATAATGTCTCGTATGGCAATATCAGATTTGGCTCATTTCCAAGCTGCTCTAGAGTTGTTGAAGGAAAGAGTTGATTTCTAGAAGACGCATGATGCTTGATTTATTGATGTTATGTAATGTTCATATTCATATATTATTCGGTATGGTATTTATAGTTACTCCTCCCACGTTCTCTTGTGGTTCGCATTCGACTTTGAATCTTCTGCACCTGCATGTGACGACTTACCTTCTTAATGAGTATGCATGAGATGTAGGACCGCACAAGTCCACGAAGTGAGCGATAATTGTCAGCAATGTGGTGCCACACGTCAGAGCCCTACTTCGGTCGGACCCGCCCTGCTGAGCTGCACGTTAACTCGTCTTGACGCACAAAGCTTGAAGTAAGTGAGTACCACCCCGTGGCTGAAAAGCTTGGTCAACTGCTTCTTCAGAGGCAGTGGTCAGCATAGGCGTTGGACGCACTAGCAGAGGTTGATCTCTGATCTTGCTCCTGCCAGGTCAGAGTGTCGGGGAACATGATGGATGGCGGTGGTACGAGCAGATATTGATCGCTTCTTCTCAATGAAAGGTAGGTGATGTCGATAGATATCAAGAAGCAAGAATGTGCTGGACAGAGCATGCTCCTTCACGATGCAATCTTGTGGACGTGACAGCGGATGTTTGCTTCAGTAGGAGGTGATGCTTGATACCAAGAAACGAGCACGGAGACGAAGGACACTCGACCAAGACTGGTAGAAATGTTGCCATGATGAGAGAGGATTCGTTGATATTACCAAGCACTGCATTAGAGAGAGTGAAAGAAACAAATGATTTGTTTAGAGACATTTGAATGGAGGTAAATAAAGCAGCAGACAAGACAAACAGTTTGCTCCCGAAGAAGAAGACAGCCAATATTGAATTTTGTTGTGGTTGGGGGACGTCAAAATTCGGTTATGAATGATCGAGTGACGATTTACTGACAGAGTTCGTATGGTCAAGGACCATTCGACTAAGGAGGATTGATCAAGTTAATCGGCAGGATGAAGATAGCGGGTCCTCCTAACTCGCCTCCCGCGAGATCACTGGATCGCCCAAGACCAGCCCCACCTCTCAGCTTTTCCCCCGATCAATCTCCACCTGTACGGAAATCAGTGTCGATACAGTCAAAGTAGAAATAGCTCTGGAACCCCAAACCAGAGGGCGCCCGAAGGCATTAACTATAACTAAACCACAACAAGAGATTGGGCCAGTTATTGAATCGCCGGCTTTCCTCAGCGATGGGCCAATTTATGAATCGTAGGCTTCCTCTACGATGGGCCAATTTATATATCACCGGCTTCCACGGTGCTGAAGTAAGTTGCTGCTCGATCTCATCTGGACTGTTCATTTTGCCCGGCACAGGCAACATCATGAATCATGAAACTCACCTTTTGATCATCTTGATAGCGGCGGAGCCTGCTTCACGAAGGAGGACGTCAAGCGGCTAGGTGCGGCGGCAATGTGCGCGGGTGAATACTGTTGAAGGCGGCGGTAGGATAGCGGCCGTCCGGCAGAGTTGAGCCAGCGACATGGTTGTTTGCTAGCTGATGATGTGTAAACTTTCCCTCTGGAAAAATAATGAGCTCCTCCAGCAGCGGCAAGTGGCCCCCAACGACTTTAGCAATGCATGCAACATGCAGCAATGCATGCAATGAAAGTAGAAATCTTTGTTTGTGTTGGCGGACTTTTTGAGACGGGCATCTTGATCTAGGACGGAGAAAGAAGAACTGGAAGAACTCGCCTGCACTACCATACTTACGAAATTGAATTCGTCATTTAAAGTTTACGCTCTGTCTCTACCTTTGATGTTGCACCCCATTCTGTATAAAGTTTTTGTGAAATTTCAAAGTGGAAATTAGCCCAATCATCCTTGCCTAGAGCTTCGTACCATGCACAAGCAAGTTCGTGTGCTAGGGCTTTGTCATGTAGGAAGCCATGCAGTTCGGCAATGGAAATGGCTGCTTTGAAGTTATTTTCTGCTGCACTCACATTTTTCTCCAACACATAACACTCAGCCATTAGAATGTGCATGTAATGGCGGACATCGTCGTTTCCCTGCTCCACCAATCCATTTAGCTTTCGCAATGTTTTGATCGCTTTCATTTTCTTCTTTCGTCTCGCGAGCCAGCTTGAGGCATGGCTTGATGTCTTCAAGTACACCAGTGCCTCAAGAAACATGCCACGCGCCGACGCATGCATTGCAAGATACCTATTTCGTGTATCAGGAGCCTCAGTCAGGCAGGGCAGGGCACCCTCCCAATCCTGAAAGAGCGCGAATAGTTCAAATTGCATCATGTTCACGGTATGAAACACATTGGAAGTGGGTTCAACAGCTTTCAACAACTCTTTAAAACCAAGACTGGTCTCGTCTTTGCTAGTGAGGTTGCGAAACCTCCTGACAACAAGCAGATAGGCTTGAAGACTCCTTTCGTGGCTTCTTTGGTTTAGTTGAACTAACGCACTGATACTAGCTTCGAGCTCTGCTTGAATATCAACTAGGGGATGATAAGCTGACCAACTATGATAGCAACGGAGAGAAACTTGATTACAAGTAAGGGTAAGGAACGAAACAAGTCTTGTAAGAAAGGAAGCGCCAAAATGAAACGAAGACGATGCAGCCCCATTTTGTCACTCACTCTGAAATGATACACTCTCCACATCACCATTATCCAATTCTGTTCGATATCCTTCCAACAGGAGATCTCGAGATGCAATAAGTGCAGATGTACCCGCACTTCTCTTGCCATCACTTAAAATTGTAACTTCATCTGCCTTGTCATCTGTGACTTCGACCTTGGTTGTTCCACTTTCCGATATAAAAAGCTGTTCAACCTTTCCAACACATCCCCATTCTTGGTAGCATGCCCTTGAGCATTCAATGTGATAATTCCCCCAATATTCATCTCCCTGAGATCTGAAGTATGCACTTGCCAACTCGTGTGCTAAAGCTCTATCTTGTAGGAAACCATTCCTACTTGATGTGGCAATTGCTGCGTTAAATCCCTCTTTGGCCTTATTGTTCTTTCCACTCAGCACAGCAAGCTCCGCTTCTAGTATGCATAGATAATGAACTACATTCACGTTGCCATTCTTCGACCAACTACGAATTAGATGAATTGTTCTATGTGCGCATTTCTTCATTTGCCTTCTCTTCCACCCAGATGATGATTGTGCGGCTTTCAGATAGGTCAGCGCTTCCAAGAAAGTGTAGCGCACTGAAGTAAATAGAGCAGTTAGAAATTGTCGCACATTCCCTGCCTTTCGAACCAATTCAATAGCTTCTTTCCATTCCTGATAGAAGACAAATACCTCCAGCTTCATCACGTTTACAAGTGAAGACAGAGAGAAGTCGTCATTTGATGCTGCAGTTGTCAGCATAGAGTCCCATATCTTATCACCAGCTTCAGAGTCGATGCCACGGAGCTTCTTTACTGTCGTTCGAAGATTGATGATTTGCAAGAGACTTTCGTCTTGCTTCAATTGCGTCATAACCTGGATAGTCGCTTCGAGTTCTTCCTGAATGCTATCTAGGGCCCTGCCCACATGGAATAGGTTATAACTACGACTATTAAGACACCAACAAGCACTGGCAGTATCGCCAATCTCAAGTCCTCTCTGATACCACTCCAGTAATGGTGCAATAGTATCCTGGAGCGGTGATGTCCAGTGATAGCAGAAGGTCTGTGTAATGAATACCGTGAAAGTAGCTCTACTCCTCATACCCGGCTTTTCGAGGATCAGCTCTGCTGCCTTGGCCATCTCACGACCCTCATGTGGTTTGCCAAAAGGTCCACAGAGTAACGAACCAAGCGCAGCAAAACCAGAAGGTGATGAAGAACTTAAGCCATGCTTCAAAGAAGTTGCGACCGACTGAAAGATAATCAGTGGAAGCATTGTTGGTTCAACGTGAACAATACAGGAGACAATATGCTCATTCATTCTTCGCCACATTTCGTATCGTTCGTCGTCAAGCCTTGGCAAGTTAGCAATATCTTCAGCAGTTTTGTTCTTCAACAACCTCTTCACTCGAATAAATTCTCTGATAATGGTGAATGTGGAGGCTGACTTCTTCTTTCGGGTTGGTAAACCAAGCTGACGATTGAAATCAAGAGCTGTATTAACGGAATCATTAAACTTCCCGATGTTGTGCAATGACTTCACTTTGATTTCTGATATTCTGTATTTCTCCTTCATATCGATATCTTTGCTTAAGACCTCGTCAATAAGCTCATTCATTGAGTCAAAATCGCCAGTTACGAAACAGGCATTCGCTCCATGGCTGCATAAATCTAGCATGGTACGATAATCGCCCGCCCATCCCCGTGACCCAAGCACCTCGCGACCTGTCTTGAAGTAAACCTTGGCTGTGTCGAATGCTGCATTTTCTGATGCCTTGATTCCAGCCTTTAGATTCATTCTTGCCAACTCAACACGTTTTTCGTCAGTGACATTAGATGCTGCACAATTGAGTAGGCCCACCACCTCGAAGAGGCTAGCTTCAAGTTCTTCTGGAGAAAGAGTTTGCAACAAAATACTTCCAATTCTTCCTCGAAACGAGTCCCTTTGTTCTGGACTGATGAGTTCAAACGCTGCCGATTGGATCTGATCGTGCATGAAACGGCACTCTTCGTCATCCACCTCAAACAAACCCTCTCCCTCGAATTCTTCAATTGAACTCGCATATGATCGCTCTGCACTTGAGTTTGTCAGGTCTGACGATGAAAGAGATTCGGAGGATGAGCTTCTAATTATTGCAGCAGTACACGAAAATGATCGAACTGTACTTGAGTTTTTCAGGTCTGACGACAGAAGAGAGGAGGTTCCCCACGCAGGCAGAGGCGGAAGCCACGGAGGCAGCGATGATACTGATCTCATCGCGGACCTCATCTCCGACCGCGAGATATTTTTCATGACTCCCACTACAGCCGACTTTCGGAAGTTAGCACCGAGGCAAGATGCTACCATAAGCATTCTCTGTGTTTCCTCCTGCAAACGACTCATCTTGTTGACAAGGACAGATGCCACATTCTCGGTGGCAATCTTTGAGTTGACTGCATCTTCGTCCCAAGTCCACTTCACCACTCCAAAATTATATTTTAAGAGCTTTTCATCATACAGAGACATTAGAAACATCAACATAAAGAAGGGATTGCCTTCTGTCTTCCTGTGAATTGTTTCTGCCAATGATTTGACTTTGCTGTCATCATCATCCATTCCCAAGGCCTCAGCAACAAGACGTATGGCATAGTCTACACTAAGATTGCCAATCTTTATCTGAGTAATTGACACGTTCATTTCTTGCAACCCTCGGATGTGGAGTGCAAGGGGATGACTTTGGTGTCATAGAAGGGAAAAGAGTCATATCAAGAATAAGCAGCTGATAGAAAGGGGCATTAGAAAGAAATATATATCAATCATCACTTACTCTGGTACTTCATCCTCTCGGTAAGCACCAACAATCAAAAGACTCGGAATCTCTCCATCTAATAAGATGCTCTTCAATAGATCTAACGTTGCTGTATCACTCCACTGTAAATCATCGATAAATAATACCACTCCTTTGAAATGTGAGCATACAATTTTCAATAATCGTCTGACTGCATAGTGCATTCGTGAGATTGATTCTTTACCACCCAAGAGATTCAAACTTCCCAATCTGGAATCGGGGCCTCCCCTATAAAGCGCTGCTACATCTGCCTGTGACGATGGACAAATTATTGAAGATCTTCGTGCTCCCAGTAACTCTGCACACCCTGGCAAAACACGCCGTAATTGTTCCACATCCTCTTCATCAAACTCATTTTGAATCTTATTTCGTATCAATGTTGAAATGGACGGTCCCCCCGACGACAATCCTCCTTTCTTATTATGCTCTACTGCAATATACTTGGCAAGACAAGTCATGGCATTGGAGAATGCTGACAGTGGGCCATGGCTGTGCAATTTATCTTCAAATTTACCAGATGCGAAAATGTATCCATGGTTGGCGGCTGGATCTCCTAAGCCTTTTTGGATGAGGGCAGATTTGCCTGTGCCGGATGTTCCAGAGACTAATATCATCTCGCCGACATTATGACTTTTAATAGCATCTTCTTCGTCACCGTCACCCTTCTTGGCCAACTCCCGTAGTTTGCTCCGTAATAATTTGATATCATCGTCTCGTCCATGCAATTGCATATTAGAAATGCGGAGCTGGGCAACATTGTTTGACTCCCTGTTGATGTTATGGCTGCTTTCGGCGGCTGTGATGACAATGTCGGCTAGATCCTGCGTCGAGGACCTCCTCCTTGACCTTGACGAATTCGACGACATCAATGCGCGTCGGTTACTGTTAGTGCTCATACTTCCTGGTGATGGTGATGGCTGCTCTCTCTATGGTTGCGGAGATTGTGCTTTTCTCACTCTGTGTGACTTGGACGATAGATGTGCATGATTATTCAATATTCAATTAAGTGTCCACGCATCAAATTCTGACCTTAAATTCTGTACCTTTTGGGTCAAATTCTGAGGGTTGGGGTCAAATTCCGAAGGTCAAATTTTGCATTACATGGTTATCCTCACAAAATCGCAGGTACAATACTTCAGCTTTTCGCAAGCTCTTGCTACAACACAAAATCGCAGGTACAATACTTCAACTTTTCGCAAGCTCTTGCTATGGAACACAAAATCGCAGGTACAATACTTCAACTTTTCGCAAGCTCTTGCTATGGAACAACGCAGAAGGTCTTCAGCCAATGATGCCGGAAAAAGGTTTGTCCGAATATGGTACCTATATACGTACTCTCCGTATTTTCTCAAACGTTCTCTTCTAGAGGAGGAGTGCGATAGCAAAAATGGCAGGAAGCCGAGAATCACGAGCGAGAAGCGAGCTCACTTCATTCTCCTCTGCTTCTTGCTGAGCAGATTCATCGGAACGGCAAGCAACATCCACGGACAGGATGGGTGTGCCTCGCCTCCGGTGAGAGTGAGAGAAAACACACGCTCAGCAGTTCCTGACGATGGAAGTACAAGGGATGCAATTTCACATGCATCCCACCAAGTCTTCAAATCATCGTAACAGATGCATCCACGCGCCTCTTTGGGACAATAACGGCAGTGATTGTCGTCAGCCTCGTCTTCGTCAATTCGGAGGAACATCCTGTAATGCCAGGTCAAAATGGCTGACTTATCTTTCTCGCCATCCTTGGTCTTCCCAAAATCAGCCACGACAAAAGAAGCATTTTGTTTGTAAGCATTCCAAACTTAACCGCCCTGACGGAAGATGGGATAGTGATCAAGCTTTTCAATCAATACAAAAGCATCCTTACGAGAGAGAGTTTTGGCATAGGATGGATTGAAGATTCGGAATGCACGGAATAACTCAACTGCTGCAAAACGATCACCATCAGGCCCCTCGGCAACTCTCTCCATAAAGTAGTTGAATGCAGGACAAAGTCCCGAGTAAACATGAGCCGTCCACTGATCTTTTGATAAAGGGAAGGGGCTGTCACGTGATGCGTTCTCAAGGGCAGCTAGCGTTGCGGCTTCGTGATCGGCTTGTGCCTGTGCCTGTGCTACATTGGCGGCCTCTTCAAGCTCCAAAAGCTCCCGCTCCTCACGTTGACGACGCTGTTGAGCAGATTCCAAAGTCCTTGTGGCATCACGCACACCTTCAGCAGTAGCGGACCGGGCACTACGACGGACGGGAGCAGGACCCGAGTGTTGCGTGGTGTCGACTTGACATGTTGCTTGCTCTTTTTTGTTGGTGCGTTTGTTTTTGCGTGTATGTAAAAGGTACAGTATTCTAGTAGTTAGTACGTACATGTACATAAATTACTAATAAATTGAGCCGAACATTTTCATAACAACTGCGATAGTGGGCAGCGCCCACCGCCCCCTATACCCACAAGCCTAGGCAGTGTGTGTGTAACTTGGCCTCCGGGCATTACACGTCTTTCCCAACGAATGAACTTACGAGTTCTCGGGCAGTGTTCGTGCAACCCCTAGGCGCTTGCTGTTATAGAAATAAATGACTATGGATCCAACTAGCCAACCCTTTTATGCACTGTCCTCAATAGACGACTGCGATCCCACCTCAGACGCGTCCTCAGATACAACAGAAGAGGCTACCTCTTCACTCTCCAAGTCCGCATTAATCGGCTGATCTCACCACCACCGGCGGGAGCTGGTACCGCGTCGTCTCTCGCCATTCCTACAAAGATCGAAGATCGAGCGATCCGTGCTAAAGTAAGCCCCAATAGTCTTCCTCCTCCTGTCAATGTATTCCGTCAAAGTGTGCAACCCAACCTCTTCAAACACATCCTTCCGCGCTGGATACGTCCACTCTCCAGTCTGGCGGTTCTTCTTAGGTCGATTCTCCCTAGCCATACGGCAGGCAGCTCGATAATAGAAGCCTTCCAGACACCTCATCGCCGAGTCCGTCAACACCCAAGTCTCACTCCCGAATAATAACACTGCCTGTACAACCGCCTTAAAGAACATACCGCAAACCCTGGGGGCCATGTTTTCCCCACGCAAGAGCCGATGTATCATCTTCCACACCTTACGTGCTTTGCATAGATTATCCCGAATCGCCTGCGTGTCGGTATCATCCATCGCCATGAGCCGACCGAGATACTTAAACACCTCCACCCGTTCTTCCAGATCCTCTCCGTATGCTGTAAAACCTACTTCGAGAGCCCTTTGGTTCGCAATGGCCGCAGCAGTACATACATACAATACAGAGATGATGAGGAGCTGAGAAACCAGCCCAAGTGACTTCTATAAGACTCAATACGTCGTCAACAAATATATGTATTAATTCCGATTTGGAAGATACTGTGAACTGGTGTCACAGCGGACTTCAGAACCGGTTAGCTGTCGCTCGCGGGCTGTTGAAGCTTGAGATCGATCTTGCAAATGAAAATGAAGCAGCCGCAAAAATTGCAATGCGTTCGCGCAGATACATGTCATTATTCAGTTATTACATGATCTCCTCATTGTAATCATCATGAAGACGACAACGATGATGACGAACAGCAACTGTTATTATCATCAAAGACGCACTTTATGTCTCAGCACCCTATTATGCATCTTCGCTACAACTTCCTCCACAAAACTCCGCCACCCATCATCATCATCATCCGTCGTCATCTCCAAGCCGCCTCCGATCCAAACACCCAATTCTGCGGCCGAACCTGGGGCGATGCAATAGCAGACTGCTCCCCGTCCACTCACTGTCCGAACGGTAGTGACGATTGCGATTCAACTGAGACGTGTCATTCCTCTCTGCCGGGATGTAATATTAACGACATGTCGGCACAGCAGCAGCCATCGGGTAACGGTGGAGCAACAGCCCCCGCAGGAGCACCGACGCCACCACCAATTCGGAATGAGTACGATGAACGAAATATGAAATTTTGCGGGCCCAGCTGGAGTGAGGCGAATGATGCATGTACATTAAAAACGTGGTGTCCCATGGGGAATGAGTGTGATGCGAACAGTGGGCAGATTTGCTGGGGGGGAGTTGCGAATTGCAATGCTTTCAAGTTGTTGGAGCTTGAAGATGCTCCTGGAGTCAATAATAATGGTAATAATAATGGTGGTGGAGGGGCAGATAATATTGAAGTGGAGCCACCACCACAGCAGTGTAGTTCAGAAGTATATCAATGCAAATCTGGTGAATTCGTGGCACGTGCGCCCGAGTTGAATTGTGCATTTTATCCATGTCCTGTACTTCCGTCGATGGAGACGACCATGCACCAACGAACAAGGCACTGACGTATGTGCCGACGTATGCTCCGACAATGGCGATGGTGGTGGTTGTACCGGATCCTGTTACGGTGGCTCCAACTATGGAACCTACTGTTTGGGTGGATAATGATTCATCTGAAAATGATACTACCAACAACAATGGAAGCAACAGTAGCGGAGGTGATCCAACAACGACAAATCTATGGTGTGGAGAATCTCGATTCGATGCTACTAGAAATTGTGGTAGAAAGGGCTATGAATGTCTTGATGGATATTGCTTGCAAGATTTATCGTGCTATAAGGTTGGTAATGAGTGTGAGATTGGTGGAACAGCAGCAACAACAACAACAACGACAGGTGATACATCTGATACATACTTTTGTGGAGTAACGCACACTGATGCAGTATCATCTTGTCACAAACGTTGTCGATCGGGGTCACCGGCAGAATGTCCAACTGGGGAGAGTTGCTTTCGAAATGTCTATCAGTGCAGTGCAGAAATACCTCGGCCGGATCCCACACCGCCGCCGACTTTGTCTCCTCCGACTTTGTCACCAGTGGTGGTGACGACGCAGGTTCCTTCGAGTCATCCTACAGTTAACGATCTTGTTGTTACAACATCTCCCACGGTTGGTGCTGACAATGGTCCAGCAGTTCAACCGCCAAACCTACCTGGATTGTATTGTGCAAGATCCATGGATGATTTGGAAGCATCCTGTTCCACTGCACAAGAGTGTGGCGGCAGTGAGCCATGTCTAATAGGTCAAATGTGCTATCCATACGAATGTAAAGGAAGCAGTGATTCTTCTGCTACTTTGACAACAACTGCAGAACCTACCTTGCCACCAGCAACTACTACTGCTGAGAATATGCCACTGCCACCCGAGTCAGGGGGCTTGTTGGGGTGGTTTTGTGGATCATCGTTTGAAGAGTTGGAAACGACATGCAGTACAACTGCACAGAAGTGTGTTTATGAACAACAGGACTGTCCGTCTGGTCAAGGGTGTTATCAATACTACTGTAACACTGCGACGTCGGAGAATCAAGTGGTAGAAAATGATGCCACAGAGGCGAATCCAGGATCGAATGGCAGTGTAGAGCAGCCAATTCAAAACAGTGAATCATCTTATTGTGCATCAAGCATTGCTCAACTGGATGAAAGATGCGGCTTGGCATTACAGTGTGCCACTGATAACGACTGCAATGTTCAAGGTGAAGCCTGCATGAAATACGACTGTCGTCAGAACTTGATGCAATGTCCTTTAAACTTTGTCGGGTGGCATTCCTCCAAAGATTGCAAACAGTACTACTATTGTGAGCAGGGAGTCTCTAGCTCATCTAATGTGTGTGGTGATGGAATGAAATTTGATAAGACGAGAGATAAATGTACCACTGATTACGTGGATGAGCTTTGCTACGGTCTAGCATCATATGAGCATAATAGTGGATCATTCACGCAACCTGGTGCAGCCAAAATATTATGTCCACCTGGATTTACGGGTTGGCACTCTAGTGATGGTGCCTGCAATGAATATCAAAAGTGTACGGCAGGCACTCCTGGACCGACTCGTGTTTGTGGCTTTGGATTAAAATTTGACACGGCACGTGGTCAATGTATCGATGTAGCTTTGGTCAATATTGACTTGTGCGAAGGGCCTCTCCCTCAAGGTAGTCTTTGTCCATCATGGAGCTTCATCGGGTGGGGAGTGAAGGATGACTGTGCTGAGTACTTTTATTGTAAGAATGGCAATACTGATTTTATCGACAGATGTGCCGATGGGTTGCTGTTTGACATGCAGGCGGGTATTTGCAAACCTGCCGATGCTGTGAATTGCGGTGGTCCAATTCTGCCCAGCAACAACATAATCGACGACATCAGTAGCAAAATCAATACACCTGACTATCGGCCCCAATCAAAGACTTGGAGAGCAGTTTTGAATGGAGCAACACAGCATCACCCACCGTCGCAGAGAGCGATTCCAAAATACCTCCTTGGATGTTTTTTCAAGCGAGATGTCAATGGAGCAATGAGAACAACCAACCTACAAGTTGGTCTCTTTGCAGTTGCCTCAATCTCTTGGTTGCTACTTTCAAATTCATGATACAATAATAACATAAGGAATTCATATCTACTAAATATACAAGCTCGTGCTTTCAGCTCATGTTACAGGAACTCTCCAGAGCAGTCATCTATCTCATCATCATGACAAGAGAGTATATAATCACCGCTAAAACAGCCATCATGTATACCTCCACACTGAATCATCTTTCCTAGAAACGTAGTATCCATTGCCTTCATCCGTTCTTCTTTGCTAATCACTTGCTCGTCATTATTCTCATTGTCTTCTTCGGAGGTATCGTTGAAAAGTTCTCCGCAAAAGTATATGCCGCAATATTGAACATCTTCTATAATATCATGTAATGCAGAAAGACTACTGCAACGCTGTTGAATCCTCTCTTGTTTATACTGTCTGTATGCCTTTTGAATTGTGGATAAATCATCACTAATGTCAGTGATGGACGACGCGGTGGTAGATGACACAGTAACGGGTGTCATTGGCTTCTTCTCTTCTTCGCCGTTGGAGCGCTGCTGCTGCTGCTGCCGGCTAGCTCTGTGCCTTTGCCGCGGGGAAACCATTTGACTCCTGTCCCTGGTACAGCTCTTGTTTTGTTCAGTTGGATGATCTTTACTCTTGCTATTGGATGACATGGTGGTGAGATAATAATTACCGTTTCTCTTGATGTTTCACTTCTTTTAACTAACTAAGCTTCATGAAGCACGTGCTTTGTTGGTTTACGTTTGTACAACCGTTGCACGACATGCATGCTGCATGCTTTGTAGAAGGAAGTCCCGAAATAGGAAAGACCCGGCCTAGCGACATGCGACTGCGACATGCGTATCGTGACATACATAAGTACAATACCTACATACACGCAGCTCAGGACAACAGTGAAGGAAGTCCGTCCCGAAAGAGGACAAGACCAATAAAATATGATCACTTACTACTTGCCCTCAACATCTTGAGTATCTACTCATCAGGAGTACTTCTCATGCTGACTGCTGACCTGACCGCTGGCTAACATTCACCTTCTTGCTCTTAAGCTTAAGATGTGTACACACATAAACGCGAAATTGTTTGTAGCTGTAGCTGACATCCTGTCGAAATTACATGCCTCTATTGAAGTACTATCTCTTGTCGCAATTTCCGTAAGCCTCTTCTCTACAAAAGACCTTGGTCTTGTCGATGCAGGCGCTCTTCATGGCATTGGATGACACTTGTTCTGGGATGTTATATGATGGTGAGTGTCATACTGTGTCTGTGGCTGATCGCTATTAGAATATATCCAACTGCTAGTGCTTGATACATTGATCAGATTCACCATATGGCTTTCTATCTCTCTTGTGGCCTATTGTTGCAACTACGGTTCTACAAATGACCTTGATCTTGTCCCCATCCTTTATTGTGGCTGCGATCGTATGAATAAGCAAATCTGATCCCGGAATTTCATCATTAGACAAGATTGAGAGGAACGAACTGAAATATAATAGCACGAAAGCAGAGGTTGCGAGACTTAGACTAATCATATACTTAAGAAGTTATTGCTACCCATGAACCCAGGCTTCACTGTATCTGTATCTATGTAATAGAAACGATGCAATGCTCACTCCTATACACATATTAAATATATTATGTTCACAACATCAAACACACATCATACATCAAAGAGGCCCTCGCCGCCTTATCAATTTCCAATCTCCAATCCCCATTCCTCCTCGGCATCTGCTTTGTCTCCCACAGAAGATGTAGGGGACTCATTCGATCCTAAGCAGAAGAAGTCTGGACCGGAACATGTGAAGTATTTCAGAAGCATCGGCTCAGAGTCATCTCCCCGGTAAGCTTGTTGTGGTCATCCTTGACTCTGGTAATCTTCAGCGGTCCCAAGGTAAATATGATGTTCTCTTTCTTCGTCTCCATTGTAGGTTGGTTGCTCATCGTCTCTCGGAGTAGAAATTTGATCTATCTGTTCGGCAAATTACGGCGCTGTAGCGTAGATGTTGATATTGTAATGAATAATCTGTTCCTTTTCTCGCACTAGAGAGCAGTCGTCGCTGATACAGACGGAATGAAGGCGAGATGATGTGTGGTGTCTAGTGTCTAACTACTGAAGATTGTTGCGGTTCGAGGCACGTGCTTGCTTATTTTGATGAGGTCGGTGGTACTTTTAAAATGTAACAAGTCGAAACGTGACACTTTTTAGCGACATACGAGTAAGAAATCAAAACCCGATGTGATATGATGGTGAGTGTCATACTGTGTCTGTGGCTGATCGCTTTAAGAATATCCAACTGCTATTGCTTGGGACATTAATCAGATTCACCATATGGCTTTCTATCTTTCTTGTAGTCTATTGTGCAACTACGGTTCTACAGAAATGACCTTGATCTTGTCCCCATCATTTGACCGTCGGCCTGGTCAAAGATGTATGATAAGCCTTTAATGTGGCTGCGATCGTATGAATAAGCAAATCTGATCCCGAAATTTCATCTTCATGCAATTCTTACTCTATACACACATTAAATATATTATGTTCACAACATCAAACACACACATCATACATCAAAGAGGCCCTCGCCGCCTTACCAATTACCAGTCTCCAATCCCCATCCCTTCTCGGCATCTGCCTTGACTTCCCCAGGAGTTGCAGAGGATTCACTCGATCCTAAGCAGAACAAGTCTGAGCCCGAACACGTCAAATATTTCAGAAGCATCGGCTCAGAGTCATCTTCCTCGGTATGCTTGTTATGGCTATCGTTGCATCGGGTAATTTTAAGCGGTCCCAAGCAAAATATGATGCTCTCTTTCTTCGTCTCCATTGTAGCTTTGTGGCTCATCGTGTCTCGAGTAGAAATTTGATTATCTTCTATCTGGTCGGCAAATCAAGGCGCTGTAGCTGTAACGTAGATGTTGATGTTGTAATGAATAATCCGTCCTTTTCTCGCACTAGAGCAGTCGTCACTGATGCAGACGGAATGTAGGCGTGTCTAGCTACTGAAGATTGCCTGGGCGGGCGAGGCCGTGCTTGCTGCGTATTGTGTATGAGGTGGTGATGCTCTCACGTCATTCAATCATACTGCACACTTTTTCAGCGACGCGATACGAGAAACGAAATCAAACACCGTTTGAGAACAGAGAACCCTTCTCCGTTTCCGTAAAGTGCTGCTCGTCGGGATGCCGATTGCCGATGGAGGACACACAGCCACGCACGCCCACTGCCACGCTGTTCCTGCTCCGCTCATATTCCTGCTCCGCTCATAAGAAGTAAGTATCATCACGCATACTTATCACTCACCTCCTTCTCGTTCTTAATGATATGCACAGACGCACACAAAGAACTCTAAGAGTAAGAGGTGACGACGAGGTCTGGAGTTCTATGCCCTCTCGCAGTAATATCTTTTGTTTCGCTCACAAAAATGTGATTTGATATATGATGTGATCTCTTTTATAATCGTTGAAGTCGGATATAAGCGCTTGGAGTCGTGCTCGTATGAGATGGCTTATGTTGTGGCTGTGATTGTTTTTGTATCCAACTACCATTAGCTTGGTATGTTGATGCAGAATCTGATCAAGACATTCAAACCTATATCATGAAAGCAAAGGGCTGCGAGAATTGGAACAATTATATACTTAAGAGGTTTATGTCAACCCAGGCTTCGTCAAGTACTTGTATGTATAGAAACTATGCAATTCCCACTCCTACACATATAGGAAGATGCACATGATGTGTGGGGAAGAGGCCCTCGTCTCCTCACAATTATCCAGTCCTCACTGCCATTTCTCAGCATCTATCTTGTCTCCCACAGAAGATGTAGGGGACTCATTCGATCCTAAGCAGAAGAAGTCTGGACCGGAACATGTGAAGTATTTCAGAAGCATCGGCTCAGTGTCGACTTCTTCCTCCGTGATCTTGTTCGATCATCTCATCCTTGCATCTGGTAATCTTCAGCGTCCCAAGGAAAGATATGATTTTCTGCTTCTCCATTGTAGGTTGGTTGCTCATCGTCTTTCGGAGTTGAAATTTGATCTATCTGTATCTGTTCGGCAAATCAAGGCACTGTAGCTGTAGTTGTATATATTGTAAGTGCAAGTTTTCCTCTCTAGAGCACTCCAGCAGCGTCACTGAGGCAGATGGTAGGGCGAGATTGTGTCCAATAAGTACTGAAGATTGTTGGATGGGGCGAGGCATGTGCTTGGCTTTTATTACGAATTTCGATCAGATCGGTGGTCGGATGGAGTATTGTACTTTTTTTTTGTACTCAATCATCTCAGGAGGATTATGGATTGGGGGCGCCAAGCCCCCTTTTATGTCCTCTTTCCCCTCTTTTTTGGACGGGCGACAAATCTCCCGCGGGTGAATATGGCGACGGGTTGTTTGGTGGTAACAACGGTCACTACCCGCGGACACAACTGTCACTACGGTCACTACCCGCGGGTTGTGACCGTAGTGACCGTAGTAACCAGGGCGGGCGGTTTGGCAGTCTATCTATCGAAATTGATTGTAGCAGTTGACGGCTGTTATTGCATCATCGCCTCAAAAGGGTAGAATACCTACTATCGTCCTTTCGATCTTGAGAGCATAGTTGTGTGTTGCTGCGGTCAGGTTGGTGATCTGAGTGCGCTTCCACCGCCCGGTTCGGATGTTTTTTTTTGGCGATTTCTTAGAGCAAAACTTGACGCCGACACTACTGCACCTACCCACCCCTCTATTGGCCGGCTCCGATCTATAAACTGTCAAATCCGCCTCTGGTATATCACAGACTAATATGTATGTTATGGAGAAGTGGCAGAAATACTTCTGCTAGACTCTGAATCGAAGCCTTGTAATGAATAAAGTTTTGTCATTACATCCCTATAAATGATAATTAATTCACCTTTACGAAAAGATTTCATCTACTGCGATACAATGCAGGTGTGATCATTGCTCGGACGGCGATGGCGTGTAACATTTCGTTGATGTTGCACTATCAGACTCTTACTCTAAGCCGATGCCCCCTCAGTGTTGCCTTTGTTCGGTTCAAAGTGATTGCTCAGGCTAAGCTCCAACAAGTGTCTGGTTGTTTATACTGATAATACAGTCTCCATTGTCTGTTGCAATCTACTCGAGCAGGAATACTCCATTATCATTCTTTTCAGCAATCACTCTGTTGTCTTCTCTAACCTTGCTTCCCATTCTCGCATCATAATCTCTACCTTGGCAACTTTCATCCCAATTATTACTGCTTGTGTCAATGATCTCTCTGTGGTCCACTGGCATAGTCCACTCTCATCTTTGGTGTGATGTACATGTTGCTGCACGTTGTTATTGTCGGCGCTATTTGTGACTGAGGCGTCTTCAGTATTGTCATCATAGGATTTTGTATCTTTATTATCAGCGGTAGACACATCATGATATGCGAGCCATCGTTGCTCAACAACATCTTCCAACATGATGCTTCCTAATCTATCAAGACTCATGAATTTACCTGAGGCAATTCTTTCATCTGTCATGGTGACACAAATCCTTGATCCGAGGAGACGATGGATGGTGTCGAGAACTTCACCGTCGGCTGGAGAAGTCGTCATCATGAATACAGACGCCACAAGTACAGGGAACGAGGAGTCGAGAGGCGAAGAGTCAAAGCCGGGCAATTATATCTAACAACTGAAGTGTGAGCGTAGCGGAGTAGGTAGGCTGTAGTAGGATGGCTCAGAGAAGGGCAGCATATTGAATCAGTATTGTAGGAATAATAGAATGATGGGTGTAGTGTCGGCGTCAAGTTTTGCTCAAGAAATCGCCAAAAAAAACGCATCCGAACCGGCGGGGGTGGAAGCGTACTCAGATCGCCAACCTGACCACAGCAACACAACACTATGCTCTCAAGATCGATAAGGGCGATATTATTCTACCCTTTTGAAGCGATGATGCAATTGCAGCGCTGCCTAAATAAACATAAGAGGCGGGTGCTCTGGCCGCG
The DNA here is from genome assembly GCA_018806925.1 of Skeletonema costatum. Taxonomy (NCBI): domain Eukaryota; phylum Bacillariophyta; class Thalassiosirophyceae; order Thalassiosirales; family Thalassiosiraceae; genus Skeletonema; species Skeletonema costatum. Next base: position 35,376 of record JAHBBA010000042.1, on the reverse strand, counting down.
ACATTTTGTAGTCGGTCACAACGGTCACTACAGTCACAACCCGCGGGTAGTGACCGTAGTGACCGTTGTGTCCGGCGGGCGGTTTTTAGTGCCTGGTCACAACCCGCGGGTAGTGACCTCACATCAGCGGGCGATTTGTTGCCCGTCCAAAAAAGAGGGGAAAGATGACATAAAAGGGGGCTTGGTGCCCCAATCCATAATCCTCCAGCGGAGAGCCGTTGGTGCGGTTTTCATGACATTCAGCGAAGCGGTGTGAGAAACGATACAGGGAAGAAAAACCGTTATCCATAGTGAGTTTTTTGAGGGGCTATTTTGCCGACGATGGAACCTGGGTTCCATCATCAAAAGCTAGTAAAATTACTAGAGAGAGCCCAACATGTGCACAAAAACATGTGCACAAAATAGTCGAAGACCAAAAAGGGATCTAACGCACCCTACTAGATCCCGGCTTAGATTCTTTCGTACGCACGATTTTATTTTATCTAGCAATTTTACTAGAGGCGTGAGCGAGATTTTAGCGTTGGAACCTAGGTTCCATCGTCCGCAACTATGGTTATTGAGAACCCTCTTCGTATGCGCGCTAAGACACGGGACAGTGTGTGTAACATGTAACTCGACTTACTATCTAGATGTAACAAAATGAGACATGAGATTATGAGATCCTAATGACCTTTGCTTCGATCATCCCCAAGCCAAACCTGATATGTAGCAAACAGATAGACAAGGAAGAATGAACGGATGAGCGAGATGTTGAGAATACAGAAGAAGATACCTGAAGCATCTCATCTTTATCGCTGATCGGATTACAATAGCCCTTTACTTCCTGGCCCCCCGTCAGGCTTGGGGCGCGATCTGGGAAATAGTTTGACCAGCTACGCAAGAAAGATAGAGACAATATAAATGTAATGTTGCTTAATTAGATAGATAGACAGACAGAGACTATCTGACACTAGTTGTTTCGCCCTTGGGAAGCCCACCACCAGACGTACTTTAAAATATCTTGTTAAATCATGTTCTTGTATTGTCAGTTGCACTACTTTTTTGATATTGATAATAACTCGAAGCTTAATACATCAAACAAATCTATCTAGGTTATGAATTTAAAGTAGGCATCTCGTTGTGGATGCAGTTCCTGCTCCTGGAGACTATCATAGATCATGTCCGTCATCATCAAAATTATTGTTACGATGCACAACCACAAAGAACTCTGGGTTACGTCTAAAGGTGAAAAGCCTGGTATGACGCTCTATGCTCTCTTGCAGTAGCCTCTCTGCAATATAGCTGTCTCTTCTATCATCCTCACGGTCAGAGTCGGAGACGAGGGCGCAATCCCATGGTTCTTGGACGACACGTGCCTCTGGGATGTTGTGAGCTGGTTTTGGTTTTGGTTTATCGCAACGGCGACGCTTGAGAATCTCCTCGTTCTGATTACTGCTGATGTGGTTCTTCTTGTGCTTTTCACCACAGCGCCGGCAAAATAGTGCAACGTCTTCCTTGGGAGCGGCGCCATCGTGGTTGGATGACTTCTTCATATTTTTTAGGTCACGTCGGCCGTCTCCGCCTGGTGCTGCTGCTTGGTCGGTCGTTGGATCGCTGTTGCTGGATGTCATGGTGAGAGAAATAGGTAATAATAAAGCGTTGCAGCAATCTTGTAGCAATTGTGTCAATTCGCTGAACTTGAGAAGTGATAAGATAAGGGCGTATGGTAAGACAATATGATTTACGATGCTGCACGATGCACGTGTTTCCATTGTAGCCGTCGCGCACGGCGGACGATCTGCCCCGGATTCGCTACGGCAACATTCAACGTAGGAATCAGGACCAATGACTGAAGTAGACTAAGGTAAGGAGATGAGAGAGTTGCTGTCATTCCAGTACCATATGGTTTTGAAGATCTGGAATCAAAGGGGTTAATTAGGGGTATGGGTTTGGCGGGTATTTTTTGTCTGGCAGGATAAGAGAATGCTGAATCCCCTTTCCGTGGCGAGTAGACGAAGTAGGGACAGACAGCCGACAGATGCCCCCTTCTGCGATCGCGTGCGCATGTGTACGAGCCAACACTTGAATTCCTTGTGCCTTGAAAAGGAAAAAGAGAATCATGTTCATTAAATTGCAGCGTCCGACAACAGTGTCGACCCAAATGCAATATCACTAAGTAATAATTCTTAAGTAAAGCCCTCGGCACTTGTCGAGGCTGAGAAAGACATGGCTGCCTCAACCTCCACCGCGCCTGCGGGTGGAATAAAGAGCTTCTTTCTCCTCACACAAGATGCAGCAAACGATCCCCTGAACGGACACATCAGTATGGACTATCTCACGGTAGACCCCAACAACCGTGGGAGTGTCACCGCTCCGGTGGTCATCAAACAAAATCTTACCACCCTCTTCAACATGGGAGCCGTGACCCCCGTCGGAGTAGTAGGACCAAATGCCACCCTTTATTTGTTTTTCGGTGGCTTCACCGCGACGCCATCCGTCGTCGGCCGCACATCCGCCAACGAAGGTGCTTTCGTGGCCCAGCTGGGAGATGTGGACACCAGCGGTCAATTCTTTGAATACAAATTCAGTGCCGCCCCTTTTAACCTGATCCAACATAATGTGACTTGTGCTTCCGCCGACGTAGCGAAGGCAGCCGCCCAGGCTCATGCCACGGGCGCACCATTTGTCTTGGGCCCCTACACTGCTGGAGATGCAGACACTTCCACTGTAGCCACCCGTAAGTTCTTCGTGTCACCATTCTTCTTGGTGAAGCATTTTGCTGCCATTGACCCCGACGCCGATGTGGTCTTGGAATTCTGGAGAATTATCTACCCTGTTATCGAAGCTGAAAACAAAATAGCCGAATGTGAACCCCTCATCAATTACTTCCGAGTAGCCGTCACCCAGAGAGACGCTACAGAAAGTGCGAGACAGACTGAACTGACCGCCGTAGAGATTCCAACCCCCATCGGACGTGACGATGGCCTTCATGGATACTTGCGCCAACTTCTTGGTATGCGCTACCGTCCAATCTTTGGCACTGCCACAACCGCCGCTACAACTCCTGGGCCAAACCGTGTAGCAGATAGTCTGGACAAACAGAATGCGATCCAGGAAAAGGCCCTTAACGCAAAGTTGGACAAGCAGGCAAAGGACGAGGTTGACAAAATTATCAAAGCTTGTGGACACCCTGGACAATTAGAGTACATCATGAACATTTGTAATGTCACCCGGTTTGAGGACCTCCCGGACACACTGATGCTCATGCTAAAGACATCAGGGAAGGCGGAGCAAGACAACGTGTTGATCGAACGGATGAATACCATTTGTGATAAAGACTCAGACTTGGGAGAGCCACCAACTGTTCCGCCGGGCACTGCACGTAAAATCAGCAGGACCTTCTGGCACATGAGAACTTCCGATCTACCCCATACGGGAGCCGCACCGTGCAACCTGTTTGTACTACATGGTCCCAAGGATGAGATCGAGATGGAACGGGAGGAGGATAGACTGAATGAACAGATGAATATTTCCGTCGGGAAGGACGAGCAGCGGGAACTAGACAAGAGCAAGGTCTACTTGTCCACCACAGCAGGAATCACAGACCTAGTAAGAAAATTACACATCTTGTGGTTAGCGCTCACGGACGATCCGAATCATGTGGTCACCAAGTGGTTGGGGGATTACTGGAAGACCTTGGCAGCCAACCTGGGGATGATCAAGAAGTTTCCAACTCGGGGTAGTTATCCCAAGAGCCTCATTGGTGTGCACCTCCAAGTCAGCATCTCGCGCGAAATTCAGAAGTACAGCGAGGCCATCCATCAGAATAAAACCTACACAGGGCAGCTCAATCCACGACTGGTAGTCGATGTGGTCAAGGAAGATGATGGATCCCGTAACTGGGAGCTTATCTCGTCCGTTGTACCCACGCTGGAGAGACTGTACCCCCAGTCCATGGCGAAGCTAAGAGGAGGTGGAGAATTTGGAGGACTGGACGATGATGAGGTCACTATGGCAGGAGCAACTGCATCTGCATTTGGTAGGCTCCAAATGGGAACACCAGGAAGCGTAGTAGGAGGTGCTAGCCAAGGCATGTGGAATGACGAAGTTTCACAGATCGGAGATGTAGCCGAACGCAATCGCCCTGCCGCTCAATCGCCACGCCTTCCAACAGTGCGCCCAGCACAAAGCGCTGGGCGTCGTGCTGCCCCCGAAGTGGCAGCCCAAAGGGACTACAACCGCCAAGTGTCTAACAATCTGAAGATGTTGTGGGTTGAGAAGCGAGCAAAGTGTGGATCCACAAAGAAGGCAGCCAGAGAAGGAGAGCTGCCCCCACTTCCTAAGTCCAAGGTGGCTGGCCACGTGAACGACCCCATGTGCCTCAACTACCATGTGATGGATTTTTGTCTGGACAACTGCAGGGAGAAGTATGACCATGTCCCGTACACCGAGGAAGAGTTGACCGACATGAAGGAGTGGGTGAACACAAATGCTACCAGAAGGGCGGAGGACGACCGCACCCGTAACAGGAGGAATCGCCGTGGAGGTGGAGGTGGAAGAAACGAATGAATGATAGGCGTGGGGTTAAGAGCTAGTGCACCTAAGAGAAGTAACAATGAGTTGAACGATGTACAAGCACCCCTGTCGCCACCATCATCCATAGTAGTCCCACCTTGTGTTAAGAAGATCCGAACAGAGCACGGCGAAAATAGGTATGCCATATTGGCAGACCTGAAGAGCCCAGAGCAGGCAGTAGAGCAATCGGCTGTTGCCAAAGTGAGCCTGTTACAACAAGAATTGAGTGACAGAAGGAATGCCCTATTAGAGAGCAAGCTGAACCTTGGTCGCAAGAGGAAGCAGTCTTCCTCACCAACCCCGAGCAACACCATGCTCAGGGCCCAAGCACCGGCGTACCAGCCGAGTGGAAAAAATAGAGATGAACTGAAAGTCCAAGTGTTGAGAATGCAACTACGGAAAAGAACTACCAAACTTAGAGCGGAGGCTGCGTGGTACCAACCGTCACAGAAGGCGCCAGAGACGCTGCCACCCTTGGTGGTACCTACGCCCAAAACAGTGGTAGACAAGCCAGAAGAGTTGCCGGGTGAACTAGGTGAGTACATCACTGCTGATGTTGCACTACTGCAGGAATTGGGTTGGTCGAAGTTCGTTCAACAACTGAGGAGCCGCAGCGATTTTACAAACTTGGAAAATGTCCACCACCCAGCGAAGCGACTGTTAAAGTTCTACCGAGAGAGAGGCGCACCGGTTAAGCTGTCCACCCAAGCATGGACGCAACAGCGGATTAGGACAGCCATGAAGAGAGGCCCTCACAAGTCCTGCCATGAATACATGGATTTCTTGCGTGAGGAATTTTGGGATATGAGGTCGAAGTCTCAGTGGGTTGTTCTCCCTTACAGCGTCGTGAAGGACCTTCCTGGACTGCGCATTTCACCACCGGGGGTGGTGCCACAACGCGATCGACGACCAAGATGGATCGTAGACTATTCGTTCTCGGACGTCAATGCCGAAACGCTCCCACTAGCAGCAGTCGAAAGCATGCAGTTCGGCCATGCACTTGATAGAATACTTCGTGAAGTATTGCTAGCCGATCCAGCCTTAGGACCAGTACAATTGTTGAAGGTAGACATCAGCGATGGCTTCTACCGCATCAACCTCAACGTTGATGACATTCCAAAGTTAGGGGTGGCATTTCCCACCAAGCCGGGAGAAGAAGAGCTGGTGGCTTTACCGTTAGTCCTCCCGATGGGTTGGAAGAACAGTCCTCCAATATTTGTTACCGCTACAGAAACCATCGCCGACCTAACCAACCAAAGGTTGAAGTCCAACATCCAGCATCATCCTCACCACCTCGACGACGCAGCCGAGGCAGTGCCATCACCAGCACCACCAATCTTTCCACCGTCAATATTACGACCACCCTGTCGAGCATTGCCAGGATACAGTCCAGCACCTCGATCACAACATCAGAGGAGAGTACGGTGGAGAGGAAAGTACGTGAAGACAGCACCGATTGGAACTCCAACACCTACTTCGCGTGATCCTTGCCTTCCTAAAAGAGCACAGCCGGTATCATATGTGGATGTATTTGTAGATGATTTTGTAGCCCTAGCACAACAGAGTGGTAACAGTCGACGGGTCCGCCGCACGCTACTTCATGCAATAGATGACGTCCTTCGGCCGATCGATAAGCTCGATAGTCCCCAACGAAGAGAACCTGTGTCCTTGAAGAAGCTGAAGCAAGGTGATTGTTCTTGGGGCACTATCAAAAATGTCCTGGGGTGGATTGTCGACACAGTGGCGATGACCGTGCACCTACCACTACATCGAGCGGAAAGACTGGCAGAGATTCTAGCAAGCATCCCCATCACCCAGAAACGCACTAGTGTGAAGAAGTGGCACAAAGTTTTAGGTGAACTGCGATCCATGTCCCTGGCACTTCCAGGAGCCAGGCATCTTTTCAGCCACATGCAACATGCGCTCTCAACAAAGATCAAGACCCGTGTGAACTTGAACCGAGGGGTGCACGACGCACTACAAGATTTCCGATGGCTACTCCGAGACTTGCAGCGACGGCCTACCAGGATTGCGGAATTAGTGCCACTGCTCGCATCTGCTGAAGGGCATCACGACGCTTCCGGCAAAGGTGCTGGAGGAGTGTGGTTCCCAGCCAAACACCTGGTGCCTCGCAAGGGGTACAAGAATGCACCAGTACTGTGGCGACTCAAATGGCCCAAGTACATCATTGACAAGCTTGTCACTTCCAAAAATCCGGATGGAACTATCTCGAACTCAGATTTGGAACTAGCGGGAGGTTTGTTGCACCTTGAAGCAATTGCACAATGTTTTGACGTTCGGGAGCGGACGGTGTTGAGCAAGACGGACAATCTAGCAACCCTGTTCTGGCAGCGGTACACAAGCATCATACCTACAGACGAGAACACGCCTCGAAAGCGGACAAAGTCCGCCGTCTACCTGAAAAGCATAAACCCGTCACAACAGATAAGTACAATACTTGCTACTTATTAGAAGTACAAGAAGCCCACACAAACTATATATTCTACAATAGAAGAGCCAAGTATAGGAAAGAACAAGTCTAATTCAGTTGCTTAGAAAACAGAAGACACATCGATATGGGTTTTCTTGATGATGTCTAGGATTCTCTGCCTAATAAATTCCCAGCTGTCCTCTGCATCTGAAATATCTCCAGAAGGAAACTTTCCAAAGTGTAGGACTTCAATCCAAATGACGTGTCTGCAGATTCTCCATCTGTTGAACATTTCACAGTTGCAACACATTTTGTTGCACTCCTTTCCCACACTTACTGTTGTCCCTCTCCCAGCTCTCTCAGAACTCGAACTCTCTCGGAACTTTCAGCTTGGCTGTTGAGCTTTGCAATTTCCTCTTCATCAAATACAAACATTTCAACATCATCCTCGATGCCATCACCCCCAACGCCACTCCCATCTAAGCCTCCAGCATCGTCAATTATTGTATTCTCAATAATTTTCACCAAGTCTTCTATCTCTGCATCATCATCCCAATCCTCACATAGCTCACAAAATTGAGACCTTGCGTCATCCCGAGCAGAGCCAAACCATTAATGTGAAAAATAATACAAAAAACTATGTCTCACCTTTTATAATGTCAAATAATAATCATACCCGTCCTCCTTGCAATTGATGTTAGTGAGGTTGGCTGCGGCGAACAGATTAATTACTGAAAATGCGTTAGTTGTGATGGTAGACGGGAGATTATCAATGATAACTTTGCACATGATGTTGGATGTGTACTCGATCCTGGTGCTGAAAAATGCATTGCATTATTATATAATTGATACAAACTACATCTGATATAACCAAATAATATTTGTTGTGCGAGTAGTCGCATAAATTATAAGCAGAATAAATCTTGATCAAAAATATGAATGAATGCACCCTCACTTTGAATAAATAGACTTTGATGAGACTATTTAAAAAAACATACCTTTTTATCAATTCATAACCACCGCATGTGTCTCTGTCGGGCCTCTGCGCTGCAGTGTTGCGGCAGTGCCTTGAAATAAGTTGTGTGATAGTAGTCAGCCCGGCTTACTCGGAGAGCAAGGCGCCGCAGCAGCAGAAGAGAAGTGATGTTGAGGTGGTGGGTGCGTTGAGGAAAAGGTGTCGCTTCAGTGCCAGAGTGATAGTCACGGTACTTATTTGCTCTCAGACGTACGTCCAAAGTAAGTTATTAATTCCTACGTTGAATGTTGCCGTAGCGAATCCGGGGCAGATCGCCCAGCCCAATCCGGGGCAGATCGTCCGCCGGCCGTGCTAGCCGTCGCCGTTGCCGCGATCACAATGAGACAGAAAGGACAGAAGACGTAGGACGCAGCCCGCAAACATCTTATTGCCACGTCAAAACGAGAGAAAGCAAAGTCCCGGAAAAGAAACTGTGCTGCTGATTGCGATGCTGACATCATACAAACAAAGAGAACAGGCACAATACATAGACGAGAGCGTAAGGCTATAAATCGAGCGACAGCCCAAGTGCCTAATGAAGTCGCACCACCACAACAATCTGTAGTATTTCCGTCACAACATCCACTTGAGGTGGAGATGCCCGTCTCAAAAAGTCCGCCACAGCCAGACGAGCTCACAGCCATCAAAAGGAAAGCTTTGTTCTTTGCACGAGAGATGATGACCTCGATGCTCTAGAGTCAAGCTAATAAGTAGCCAGCCAGCCAACAAACAAACACCCTCCCTCTCCTCTAACCATGAAGAAAAAAGGCGGCAGCAACAACAGCAACGACGAGATAGTCGACGAGCGTTTCCTCGCTGCAACAAATCGACCTCAATTTCGCAGCGGCGGCAGACGACGACACAAGTCCAACTCATCTGACCATGATGGAAAAACGACCAGCAATGATGATAACAACAACAACAAACAAGGCGAATCATCAGGCACACTCCACTCGACTAATGTAGACGATGACAATACCGATGGATTTGGCGAGTCACTAACACAAGCCATTCGATCCGATGATCGATTTAGCGAAGCGTTGACTAATTCGGATAAATTTGGGTGTGTTCCTGGAATGGATAAGTATGGTCGTAAGATCAAGAAGGGCAAGAAGAAGAGTCGTCAAGATGATGATGATGATGATAGTGGTGATGATGACGAGAGTGGTGATGAACAGAAGGAGCAAGCAAAAAAGAAGGACAATGCGCCAATGGACATGGAATCTCGAATTGCCTACCTCAATGCGCTCTCTCGTGGTGATATATCTGCATCGAGCTCGGAAGAAGATGATGATAGCTCTGACGATGACAATGACGATGATGATGATGATGACGATGATTCCTCCACGTCGTCCACCAATATTCACGGTCAAGCAGGAGTCTTCGATCCAACCTACAACCAACTCCCAGGCGACTATCAACAAGACGACTATCAACAAGAACTAACCACCGATCCAACGCCTTACCTCTGCATTCTCAATTTAGACTGGGAGCACACTCGAGCTGTGGACGTGTATGCCATGCTGCATTCATTCTGTCCTCCGGGAACTTTGAAACGGGTGGATATTTATCCGAGTGATTTTGGGAGGGAGATGATGGAGAAGGAGCGGGTGGAGGGGCCTAGTGGATTGTGGAAGAAGAATGGGAAGCAGAAGAATAAGAAGAGTGATGATGGCGATGATGGAAATCATGTCGAGGAAGAAGATGATAGTAGTAGTAGTAGTGATGAGGACAGCAGCTCGTCAGGAGAAAAAGTGAGTGGTGCTGCTGCTCAAGATGGCAACATTAGTGAACAACACAATGATGATGATGAAAGTGACAGTGACGAGGATGATGATGAAGAAGAAGAAGAAGATATCCTCAACCTAGACGAGGCAACTGCCAAACTATATTCACACTTTCCACCACAATCGGAAGTCATGAAAAACTCACAACTCCAAACGGAAGAAGAGGAGGAAGAAGGATTCGATCGCGAAAAGTTACGTGCGTACGAGGCATCCAAATTGCGGTATTACTTTGCCATTGCCACGTTTTCGAATGCAAGTGCTGCAGAGCCAGTTTATGAGAATGTCGATGGGATGGAGATGGAGCATTCTGCTGCGGAGATTGATGTGAGGGCTTTGCCTGTGGATCAGTATGATGAAACGATTGAGGGGCGTGAGCTGCATGATTCTTGTAATCATATGCCTGGGAAATATGCTCCTCCTGACAATGTTGTTACTGCTCTTCGGCAGAGCAAAGTGACTTGCTCGTGGGAGAGGGGTGACTCTCGCCGTGAGAAGGCATTGACAAAATGGGGTATGGGCAAGGATGCGTGGGATGCAATGAATGAAGGTGATGATATCAAGTTCTATTTGGCAAGTGATAACTCGAGTGCTGGGGAGGAGAGTGACGACGATGGGGATGGGGACCTCGAAACTGAGACAAAGTCACGAAAGATGAGAGCATTACTTGGGCTTAGTGGGAGTGAGGATGAAGATGATGCAGCGAGTGATAATGATGGCAGCAGTGACGGATCTGATGAAGACGCTGGTAAGAATGCTGAGTCATCGGAAGAATCATCGGAATCTGAATCCGAAGACGAGGCCGAAGCAAAGACCAAGCAGGTTACCTTTACACCTGGGAAGAAGAATCTTGAAGAGAAGATTCGATCCAAACTGAATGGCGAGACTGCAGAGCTGACTCCCTTTCAGAAATATCTTGAGAAGCGAAAGGAAAAGAGGAGAGAACGTCGGCAAGCGGCACGTAAGAAAGGAAAGGGTATGGAGTCAGACAGTGAGGAGGAAGTTGGTGAAGACGATGGGATGTACGGCGTTGATCCTGAGTTTGGAGTGGCAAAGTTTTCTGACGAAGAGTCTGTTGATAGTGCTGATATTGGCAAAGCTGATGGTGACGACGATGACGACTTCTTCCTTGAAGATGCAAAGAGTAGTAGTCAAAAGAAAAAAGGCAAGAAACCAAAAGGAAAGGATGAAGAAGCAAAGGCCGGCAAGAATAATAGAATGGCTAGTACCAAAGAAGAATTGGAGCTGCTCATTGCTGGAGATGATGGTAAGTTATCGCTGTACATTTGCAAGTTGCTCTTTCATTGATCATGTTGATACACTGAGGCTAACTTCCCTCCACCCTATCTTTCTAGACGAAGAAGATGCTAAGGATTTCGACATGAGAGGATTAGAAAAGCTTGAGAAGCACGCCAACAAAAAGCTCAGAGGAAAGCGTAAGAGACAACTCGAAAACCTTGCTGCTAATGTCTCCGGTCAGGGCTTCCAAGTCGATACCAAAGATGATCGTTTCTCAGCATTATTGGAAGGAACCGACGATAGATTTGGTATTGACCGTACCAATCCTGCGTTCAAGGAGACTACTGCAATGAAGACTTTGTTGCAGGAGCAGTCTAAGAGAAGGAAGAAGAATCGCGGTAAGAGTAATGAGAAGGCATCTGTTAAGAGCAAACAACAACAACATCAAGCTGACGGGAAGGGTGGAAACAAGAATGATTCGTGGGTAGAATCAAGCAGTGGAGCGATGGAGTTGAGTTCATTGGTGAAGAGTTTGCAGACAAAGGTTAAAAGTACTGACAAGCCAAAGAAGAAGAAGTTAAGGCAATAATTTGTTGAAAGTTCATCACAATTAGTTAGGAGATAAGTTTAGCGGGCAAATTGCTTTGGTAAACAATTAGCTCTATTTCTAAGAGTACCTGCAACGCCTAAAACTTGTGACTGACTGGATCAAAGTTTGTTTGTTAGAGAAATCATATGCTTTCCTCACTCACTCTCTAGTCTTCTCACTACGACCAGATCAAAGAGGTCATAACTATGCAATAAATGTGTTCTTGTTTAAGATTGCTTACATAACATTTATTTCCTACACAATTGTAAACAGGGAATGATTTCATCACTCTATGCTGTTCCCTTCTTTTTACCCAATGCTGCTTGTCACCTCGGGAGCACTTGAGACAGACTTGGCATAGAGCAAGCTGCCACGGAGCGCAGAAGTTACCCATGGATCGTTTCTTGTCCAACAGTCTGTATGGTATCCATCTACTCTGTATCCTGTGTTGTAGTAGTCGAAACCTAGGTAAATCACTCGGCCCTTGCCGTGAGGCAGGACGACGACGGCAGCTCGATCTGTAGTTCCCCACATTGGCGTGCAAGGCACGCTCCTGCAGTTGACGGTTTGTGTAGCACTCGGACAACCTAGTACGACGTCTTCGTCCTCCCATGGAGTGCCAGCAGTGTTCTCTACATTTCTGGATGTGTACGAGCAATATTCACTGGTAAGATCCCACCCAAAGGCAGCATTCAAAAAATCAGTGTCCCTGTTTCCGTAGGTTCCCGTCATCACTAATGTGCCTCCCTTCTGCACAAATTCCTTCATGATGCCTTGAGACCTGCTATCCCAACCTTCCAATGTACGCTCGATGTCAACCATGAAGAAGAACCTCATAGAGGCAAGCTTGGATGCTAGAGCTGAATCTCCAAATGATGAGATAGATTCATCTACGCCGAAACTAGAGAAACCACCATCCGTCTTGATGAAGTTCTTGACAATAGATACAAGATTGTAACTCTCTGCGTGACAAGCGCCAGGTCCTGCGGCACCATTGAGGTACGGTTGCATGTACACACCAACTTTAGTCACATCTCGCTTGTAGCACTGGAACTCTTGGGTGACCTCGTAGGTAAACGATGATTCTACCTCAGAAAAGATAGCAGGATGATAGGTTGGCGTTCCAGACGCAACTCCAGGTGTGATGGTAAAATCTACAGGTGGGTCGTGTTGGAGGTTAGAAGGTATTGTGCCCCCCTCGAAAGCGCACCAACACAATTGCGCCTTGGAGCTGTAGGCAAATCCAACGAGACCACCACTGCTTGGCGCGGGGTATTCTACGAATTTGTGGCACCAGTCGGCACATTGTTCGACGGTAGTGACATATCCTGGGTATGCAGGGCGCACTTCATCGTAAAATTGACCACTGGGATCTCTACAGTACCCTGTGAATCCCGAATCCATGTTGAAGTAATCAGTTCCGGATCCTTCGTGGGCTTCCGACTCTTCGAACGGAAGATCCACAATCAGGCCCCTCAACTCAATCTCGGCGAATTGAAGATGAGTTGCTGGAGGATCCACCGATCGCTGCGCTGGAAATAGAACTCTGCAAAAAAGGAAGATGAAGGTATGGTAAGTAGTTGCCATAAATATACAGAAGAATACATCATAAATCATGTCATCAGCACACTATATCCACGTACCTATACTCGGAATATGCAATAACATTTGTCAAGAAAGAGGCCTCCACGAAGTATTTGCTTGTATCTCCCGACTCGTAAGTGGAAGTGATTGAGAGACCTTTGTCGTTTCTTTCGGACGCACTCATTTCTAGAGTCCCCGCTGCAATGTCTTTCCAATCTGCTGCTTCTTCCATCAATGATCTAGTATGAAAAGTCTCTTCTTGAAAGTAAAACATTTGATTTGAGCCTCCGTGACAAGTGTGGCTAAATAAAAAACCAGAATTGTAGTTGTAATCAAGACACTTTTCTCCGTAAATAAATCTCTGAGAACCAGCATCGTAAGGAAATACCTCGTCTGCATGGTCGGAACATGATTGAAAGAGAATATCTTCCCCCGACCTTTTTAGGCACAAAGATGGACCTATCCCAACGTTACGAATTCGGTCGGCGTCGGCAGGTCTCTGATAAAACAGTTGCAGAGGATTGGAAAGATCACATGCTGATGGAATAATCTTGTACCCATCTTCTGGCTGGACCTCCCAGCACAAATTGTCCCACTTATCCCTGATAAGAGAACCTGGTGTGATGCGGCCTTGGATTGTAAACTCTGTCGGGTCACCATCAGGGTAATTGTTCGGGGTGTAAAGTCGCAGCCCATTCACAATCGAAATCTTTTGGTGGGAAGGTGTGGCGATGATTCCAGGCGTCTCAGTGAGATGACTCTCCCTGTTACAGTGGAATTTATTGGTGGTACCATCCGCAGCAGCCAATCCCGCCGAGTCACAATTGACAGGAGCTATAGTGGAATCAACATCCAAAACGGAAGCAACAAACGACCCATCATACGAGTAACCATCTTCCCAGTCTGGCACCGTTCCCTTGTAGTAGCACATAGAACTCAAAAATCCTACTTCACAATTGCTTGCTTGCTCACACTGTAACTTTGTGATGGACTCGCTAGTGCAAACACGAGTCAATTGAATGTTGGACACCTCAGCTGTCGCCAACCCACCATTTGTACGCGATGAGACAGCAATACCCACGTAATATCCAGTAGAACGAATATTGACCATTGACAGACTAACTCCAAATTCGTACCAGCTACTGGAAGTTGAAGTGGTGGGGCGGTAGTAAGCAGTCAAGACATTTCCTACCTTGGTCACCTTGAGCCAAACTGATGATGGATTGTACACCCAACTCTGTGCATGAGAAGTAGAACAGGCTGTGCAAGTTCGGTATTGATTTGCAACGCCTTGGCTGCGAGTGAGGTACATCGAGTAGTGACTACTAGTTGCATAAAGCGTGTCACGAAACATGATTCCAACTTTGGCCCAGGGTCTAGACGCAGAGAAATTTTCAACGAGTGCTGTGAAGGTAATATCACCAGATGTTTCCACGAACAAGTAATGAAAGCCATCATTGTAGCCAAATGCAACCCCAGACCCTTGCACAACGTGAAGCCCAGACTCAGGATTCGATGAGCCACCCTTGCGCCCCACTGATCCAATATCTCTGGAGGAGAAATCTTCCTCGAATACCTTTCTAGCAGTGGGAGCCGGTGTTGGATATTGCGACACAGTAGGTGGAAAAGAGTCCGTAGCAGCGATGGTAGGTGAAGCGCTAGTTGTGGGGTTTGCACTCGGCGAAACAGTCGGCATAGTAGAAATGGTCGGTACAACACTCGGCATTGTTGACACAGATGGAAGTGCACTGGGTTGATCAGATGGCTGGTGCGAGGGCATCGAAGATACTGAAATTGAATACAAATACAAACACAAGCATGAGTGGGACGAATCTTGAGGTACAAGAAAAAGTTGGAAAGAAAAGAATCTTACCTGAGGGCTGGTATGACGGCATTGATGACACCGTAGGATATGACGAGGGACTTTCAGAGGGTGCTGCACTCTGTGGAACTGCCCCGGCCACTACAAAGTCTGATGCAGTGGCTGCCGCGACAACCATGACATTAGCGACGGCAGCTGGACTGGCTTTTTCAGGTGGGACGCTCTCATCAAAGTTGATAACTGCCATTCCATTGATGTCAAATAAGCCTGGAGCGACCTCTGAGGGTACAATTACTTGATTGTCGACATAGCAACGAGAATTGCTTGGCTCGAACTTCAAATTAATTGCCATCGACCGCACCGCAAGCCTGCAAACTGATTTCTGCTCCTCGCCCGTCAAGTACCGGGCTTTAGGAAGTTGCATTGTAACTGGACTAGTATGAGTAGGACCTCCACATCCTTTCAATGATTCTGTTCCTGTGGCGTAAAGATCACTATCTGTGAACAAGTCGCATCCAAAGTTACCTGAGTTTGGCAGGACGTATTCGAGATCATCCAAGTCCTTGATACCGAACCATTGACTAATTCCATACCATACAGAATCCCAAGAATGTTTTGGAATCAGTCGTCCTTGACCTATATTTAGAGGATAAGAGTCTTTGAACGACGTAGGATACTCTCCAAGAATTCTACCTCCTCGGAGTTCTCCACCAAACATGAAGTAGTTCCCTGCCCATGCATGATCAGATCCACTGTTACTATTCGGGTTAATTGTGCGGCCAAACTCGCTTCCGATCAACACAGTGACTTGGTTCTCAATTCCCTGTGCTTTAATCTCAGCCCAAAAGCTTCCAACTGTGAAGAGAAACGAAAAGAAAATGTGTTGCAAGTTAGAGCACATCTAACAATACAAAGTTGTGAAGATTCAAGCCTGCACACCGCATTGCACTTCACTTACCTGCATGGTTGAGTGACGGCAACCTTGTCTCCAAGTTGTTTGCCAAGTCGAAGTGACCATCGTATCCACCTTGTTGAACATGGAAAACATCTCGATTGATACCGCCTCCACGCTCATTACGAATCTGAATAAGCCTCGATACTTGCTTTAAACTGCTTGAGATACCAGCAGTGTCTAGTCTCGTGGTGAAAGTCGAAACGGTCTTCACGCCACGAATACTCTCCACGAGTGCGTCGGTCTTGTTCCAGATATCAATAAAAGATTGAGACCACTTGTCTCCGAATATTCCAGAATTCTCATCAGTCTGAGAATGAAGTGTCTCTAGATGTCCACGGAGTTCCTGTGATTTACCACTCAGCCAGTTATTGTCATAAATTTTGTGCAATCCGTCAGCAGAGATAATATCTGGAAGCCGACCTGTTTTAGGGCTGCCATCTATCATGGCTGCCCTTGTATTAACAGCTGTTGCACCAACAGCTTCCCCGTTACGTTCAAGAACGTCAAGCATCCGCCCCCTGAAAGAAAGGAAGAAGAGCATTAGAATTAGCTTGTGACACAATTGAAGAATAAGACGCTTGGTTATTTCCACACTTACATGACACCAGGGCCTTCGCCTTCCTTAAATGCATCAACTTCGTGTGATTCTTTCTTCATGGTATGATGAGAGAAAAGATCCGTGCTGAATTGAACAGAAGACATGATAATTGTAAGACAAATGAACAAATGGTCACAAACAATGATAAGAAGTTGAATGAGTAATACTTACCGCGTCTCCGTCATCCAGTTATCTTTGTTCACTGGCTTGTGCAAATGACCCATATTCGCGAGGAACACCCCTTTCCCCTCATCAAAGATCTCCTTCAACGCAGGCAGCATCTTGTTGATCCCGAATGTATTACAGCCACTGATACCAGCTGTTGAACCGTCGATTGGTAGAATTTGATCCATCCTGAGGCCAATTCCCTTGACACCGCCACGCGCTTCGAAATAATCGTCATACAAAGAGCATGACCCACCATTTTTATGAGGGGTCAAAACGTTGAAGGAGTCCAACCCACCAAAAAGGTTGATGTAAACAATAGCTTTGTAGGGTGTACTGGACATTTCTGGCGGAGGCGTGACTGGCCTTGGAGCACCTGTTTTGCGTAAGGTACTAGTAGAGTGAAACTCTGGAGTAGTCGTGAGGAGTTTCATCATTACCCTCTCAGCAACTTCAGTGCCATTAGTAGCGTTGAAGCTTGTGTAGGCATCAAAAATTACCTGCTTGTTCTCGTCACTCAATCTTCCGGCCATGAGTAACGTGGACAATTCATCAATTTTATCTTTGACATCGCTTGCAGATGGTTTATAGCTGAGGTATCCAACTGACGAGGATGTGTCGCCTACCTCGTAGCCACCTTTGATGAATGTACCAAATCCTCCAAATCCAGTCGTAAGACCAAAGTTGTGCAGGGAGAACATACCATTCGTCAGTCCAACAACAGCGTTCATACCAAGCAACTCTGATTCTGGAGAAAACAGACCGGCATCAGCAATGGCTCCAGGAGGTTGATAGTCCTGCGCAAAGAAACCAAATGATCAGGAGGCTCGAATATCTACAGAGATTGAAGAGACAGTACACACAGATGTGAGTTGAGGTATGTGTGGGCACAAAGAAGGCACACATTCCACGGACAAAGTAAAAGGACTTACCATTTGTCCAATCTTATACCTCATGTTATCAAACAAGCCGTTTTTGAACTTGACGCTAGGGTGCCGCTGAAAGTTCAAGCTACGCATCACACCAATTACCTTCAACAAAGGCTCGCGTATCTGACCATGAACTGGATCCTCGTCGAGGACAGGCGACACAGACTCTGAGTCCAAAGCGATCGCAGCTGCCAACGCACCAAGACTTCCGTACCTGCCATCCCCAAATGTAGAATCACCTTTGGTGAAAGTTCCTCTCATGAATGCGCTGGCCACCCTCTCGACTTGTCCTGGTGTAGGATTGGAGAAACCATGGAGCTGAAGGAGATTCTTCGCAATAAATGGTGGAGAAGTGGAGTGCTGAATCAAGTTCATCAAGAATGCGTCAATCTCATACTCTGCGTCTCTAAGTTCTGGAGCTGACAATTCAATGAAGTTCGGTGGGTTTTGCAGCGTGTACAACCCGCCAAGGGTAATGTCGGATGCCAAATTTTTCAGATATAAAGCGTTTCCAAATTCGTCCTCAACCTTGAAGATAGTTGATTTGGCACCAATACTTGAACCAGACGCAACATAAGCCTCAACTTCAGCAGATGTCTCAGACAAAGTGTAAGTCACAGCATCGTCTGCAAAAGATTCCGGTGGAAGTGCGCCAACCTTGAGCATTGACAAGACATCTTCTCTCGAGGGAAGCGAATCAAAGACAGCACTCTCAGACACAGTGACTTCGCAATGACATGCGTCATCGTGGGTGACACTACAAGCTCCCGCACCGCACGTGTTATTCACTGTAGGGAAGATTTCTTCGGCGGTCATCTCATCCGTCTCCCAAGGCACTCTGATGAAAGTGATGGTGTTGTCGATATCGACGTACGGAACGGTCTCGTCATCAAAGAAGGCATTGGTCGCAGGCTCATGAATGATTGCAACTAGTCCATCCGCCCTGACCTTGAGCGATAAAGCGCAGGATGCATCCGTCCAAAACATAGTATTTTGACTCGGAAAAACATTGTCGTAGGTGGTTCGAATGTTGACCGCAGGGTTATCAGCAATCAGACCATTGGCGTCACAGACACGGCCACCGTCGGTGGTACACTGAAGTTCAGTTGTGTCAAACAAGGTTCTTTCGCCGTGAAACTCCTGTAAAAGTTGGAGTGGACGGTGTTAGCACAAGTGAGAAGTAAATAATGACATGCATCATCGTCTTGTTTGACTTACCATTTTGTAGTTGTACTCAGAGATGTCTGCCTCAGCAACATCACAGCAGGATCGCGCGCGGCAGCTGCTTTTCCAGGGTGAGCACACATGGCGTGAGTATGCCTCCTGCCAATGCCCGGAACATGAGGGAGAATAGCCAGTCACAACCTTCTCTCGCATTATCATAAAATGATAGCTGCACGCAGGGCTGTCTGATGTATTCATAGAAGGCACCAGGATTGACTTGGATAACGATGACATCATCTACTCTGCATTCTCGTCCATAACATTCAAGATTTTCATCGAGGGATACAGTGTTTTGCAAACTGGCATTCCCCACTCTCATTAGGATTGCAGAGCTTCTGGAACAAGTTTGATTCAGGTGACAGGACAAACCTCCTAATTGATTCGTCTGAGTCCCAATGTGCTGTAAACCACGTAATACATAATAGAAAGGGATGCATTTAGAGAACACGAAAGCGTAACAGAGGGAGAGGAAGTGGACAGCGACATCAAAACTTACCCGGTACATACTGAGAGATTGCGGCAAACTGCTGCCTCCCCTGAATCTAAAGCTCGCCCCAATCTTCAGAAAGTGATGCTTCGGCAAATCTACACAGAGTGGATATCTGTCCCCAATCCAATTTCCATCAACTGAAGCTTTGGGAAAGAAATCGTGGGCATCAATATCAATCCTCATGGGGTCCATTCTTGACTTGTTCGATCTGAAAAGTTCTTCAACATTACCTCGACGGGCTGTGTAACGGAATCCTGTCAACACCCTGGCGTTCGTCATGATATCGTAGTTGTCGTAAGTCTGAATAAGCCTGCCGAACTCATCTCGAGCTTCCGTACCGTCATAGTTAAGCTCGTGCATACCAATTGTGAACAGCTTAGAGGTGGATGCAAAGGTGCGATGGTTAGATGAGTGGTGATGAAGCTCTGAGTAAAATAGTGAAATGGAAACTGCCAATAAATGCTTACCTGCATAATCTCTCTTCCAAGATTCTCATCGGGAAGAACCAACTGCTTGTGCACGTCCCACTTTTGCCTCGCTGATGTAGATCCAACCGAGTTGAATTGCTCACCAATCTTGGGGTTGTAAACCATCTCCTTCAGAATATCAAAGTACGACCCAAAGCAATTCCTAGTCAAGATATCGTAGGAGTAGAGGTTCGTCTCAGTGTTTATCTGGCGCAGTCGTAATACCCACGTTCAAATGTTCATACAAAGCCCACGACATGCGCTGACAGAGCTGATCTTCGGCCTCAAGCACATTCATTGTCCAAACAGTTTGCTTCTGTTGGTAGTAGTTGACATATGACGATTGACAACCGAAGCAAGCCTGATCGGCTTCCAACCCATCAAAGTAATCATCAAGGCGAGGATCAGGAGCTACCTCATCTGGCGAGCCACAAACCAACGTACCTCCACCACGGTTGTACTCAACTTGATTAGAGAGCATCATAGTTCCTAGATCATCTGCAACAGCCAAAAGATTAAGTCGATCATTAATGATACCAACCATTTTAGAGAACTGATCCACGACCATCTTGTCCCCGTATCTTGCATTTTGATTGACTCGGCTTGTAGTACTGTAGACATATCGCTCAAGAGACCGGATCTTGACACCTTCTTCCTTCTTCAGATCATCAAAGTAAGACATGGGGTGGGAATCAGGGTAATCCATAAAGCCAATGTCTTTGAATCCAGTAATGGAAGTATCTGGAGTGGTGGGCATTGGGTGTGCAGCCACATAGTTGGTGAAATCGAAGAGAGACCTATGGTATTGAATTCGAGAGAAGAAAGTTAGCACGAGAGATAAAGGAATAAAGAAAGATGGAGAAGAGAGCCCAATGCATGGCACTCACATGTAATCCGGGTGGACATTCTCCCAGCAACCTTCAGATGTCATGATCAACATGCCAAATTCGTACAAATCCGCCTCGTTACAGGCATCCTCTTCGATTTGATTCCACAGGACGATATCTCGCATGTACGGATTCTCATCGTTGCTTGTCTCCAATTCATGCTTCAACACAGCAACAGTATTTTCTTGGAGACTATTGACGCATGTAGAGGCATCAAGGTCAGGCCTTGGAATCCACCTAGAGGTTGGGTTGCCACCCGCCCTGTAACAAGGAAGGTCGATCTTAGTTCCCGCAAGAGTGCCATTAGCAATCGAATCATCAAAGCGCAAATTCTTAACAGAGTATATGTAACGAGAGTTGTCTCTCGCCGCAAAGCCAGGTGATGCCTCTCGGTAACTCGCACGCGTTGCATTGTGCATCTTCGCCAGAGTCTCCTCATCGAAAGTAATGACCAATTGGACGTCAATAAAGGTGTTCGTCGATTGCTCGTACTCTTTCACGCAGGCATTATCGTCATAAGTCAGCACACAAGACTCGCGGTTCAAGAAGTTGGGCTGCTCATTGTTGCAAAGAGCAATATTGTGATCATTGAAGACGAAAAACTCTGCACGACCACTCGTTGAAACTCTAGCCGTGAATCCATCACGTTGAGCTCGAATAGTTGAACGGAGGACAGACTTGCCGCCTCCATCAGGAGTTGGATTCTCCAGAGAGTTCTCAACAGTTACAAGGCGCGAATCATACAATGCATAACTCCCGTCTGGTAGTTCGGCAAACACAGGCTGATCGGGATTAAAACGAGATGGGACATCGTCGAGGTTCATTGCGTCAGCCCCACGGTAGTCATTGTCGTACGGATTAGGAAATGTTTCACAAATCTCATCGTCGACTACAGACTCGAGGAGCAAATCACCACCATAGGTCTGTTCAACGTTGATAGGTGTTACGGTGGTGGAATTCTCATCAGTCAGATCCAAAAGATGAATGTCCGTCATATTGACGAAGATTGGATCGATGTGAACAGTGGGGTTTCCACCTCTGAGTGAGAAGAGAGTGCAAGAGGTAGAGTTAGTTATCAAGCACTAACAATCAATTATGAAGCTCTTCAAAAGTACACGCAAGTCACTTACCTGATGGGTACACACTTTCCTCCCATGAAAAAGCCCATCCTATTGGGGAATACTCCATATTTTCCTTCGACTTCATCAACCTCGCACAGTTGGTACTGCTTCGAACCATCCATAGGTAAAATCTCTCCCGTTTTATCGACTTGAAAAGGATAGTTAATCACTGTACGAATTTCTCCCGCGTACCTCACGATGTATCGAACGTAATCAGGTGCCTCCATGTTTGAAGGCTGCATTGAAGGCACAGTAGTGATAGTAGGTGAATCAGTGATCACCTCACCTGTAAGCGAATGCTCTCCCAAGAACTCAAAGTTTGACACGCGAAGTTCTCCGGACGAAGCCATGTCCTTGGTAAGCATGGTAAACAAAATGAAGGACGGCTGCCCAGGCCACTTGGTGTAGTTGCCAAACATGGTGAACTCATCAGAGACAATGCGTTGCCACTGCCTCCCCTTGGATTCAATCGTGGTGGTTAGAGGACGCAAAGAATATGTTGCAAAATTTCTCGCCCACAGGGTCCATTGACGATGTCATCATTCTCAAACCTCATCCTCACAATGATATTAGTTGTCACACTAGCAGTGCCCGACAGCTTGGCCCAGAATGCAAACTGATACTTCTCACCCGGAATCGCTTCCGCCACAATGTTCTGCATCAACCTCCTATTACGCTTCAACCTAGCAACTTCTTTCCCCTGATCTGCGTCGAACACAGTATCACCAGCAGCAGAAATTGCCTTCCAATACTGAAAGCTCATGGCAAAATCCGGATTCTTGAGGAAGCCATAACTGACATCCCTCGCAGTAAGGGCAGACGCAGACCCACTCGCCACCTTTTCAACCTTAAAGTCGTCAAGGTAGTATCCTGCCGTAGTCGCATCAGCTCTAATCCTCAACTGGTAATGATTACATTTCTCGGGGGGCAAGAGCTCACTATCCCACGTCCAATCATCTCCAACCGTGTGAATCGCCTCAATGCGAGTCCACTCGTTGGCCTTGTTGATACGGGTTCGGCTGATGATATTAGAATCATCCCTTTGGATCGCCCACGGCTTGGGTTTGGATTCATGGTAGTGTCCAGTGTACAACACTATGACCTTGTTGGCAGCCTTCATCCTCACCCAGAATGAAATTCTTAGCTGATCCCCTGCACTAATAGGCTCCTTCAAACGTGACGCAGGACAATCACCACCAATTTGACGCATGACAAATCCCCTCCCTTCAATCACTTCGAGAGCAGTTGATCCACTATGAACCAAGGGAGTGTTTGGATCGAGGGCTGGATCGGTAATATCTGGGTCGAGCCTGATGACAGCGGTAGGGAGTTTTGCGGGCCATGCATTAAGGATTTGTTGATCTGTTGCATCTTCATGTCGGCAAATCCGAGGATGTTGGCGGCAGTGGGAGCCATGGAGATTGTCTGCAGAATTAATTGATCAATATAACGAGGTGGGGATGGGGAGGTTAGTTAATGAATATAATAAGTATGTATCTCAGTCAAAGTCACTTAATACATACACAATACAATCACAAACAACTCACCGGTTTACCAGTCAAAGACTCCGTCGGAGTCCCCGTAGGACTAGCCGTAGTAGGCAATGGAGAAGGAGCCGAACTCAAACTAGGCATGAAACTAATACTGGGACTTGCACTCGGCACACCGGACAGAGTGACCGTCTCCACCGTCACCTTATGCCCCACCTGCGTCTGATACGAACTCCCCAACTCTACATTCCCCCATCTCAACGAACGGGAGTTTTGAACATCATAATCGGTAAAGGCGAATTTACGCCAGCGGGAGTGTAATTCACAGGGTGCGGGTCCAGCCTCACCGATGCGGTATGTCTCCCAACGACGGGGGTTGAGTCTCTTCCGCCAATATTTCCGATGGGAGGAGAACTCGCCGGAGGTAAAGGTGGTAGGATCCATTTGGGCTTTGACCCAATCGATTTGTAGTTTGGACATGGCTTCACTATGAGACAGGGAGGTGGCGGCGGTGGTGGTATTGGTAGAAGAAGTGTCGGTGGAGTTATCAGTAGTCCCATCTCTAATCGAAGCATACGTCTCCTCCAAAGCATCCAACTCTGCACTAGTCGGGCCAAAAGTAGTCAGATGCAAGAACCTTGCCAATTCATTCCTCACACTCAAAGCTCGTTCATAATATGTCACATAGTACGGAGTGTTGAGTTCATCGGTCAACATGGGATTCTTGAGGTTCTGCTTTGACGTTTTAGGGAGCGTCACCTCACACATGTACTCGCCCACCGCAAAGTTAGTACCGGTATTATTCGCCACTCCACAACTATATCCAAGTTGCCATGCCGAATGACCCGCTGGTCGATTCCAATCTCCATCGTTTCCGTTCAGCTCACCTGAAATTCCATCCACGGATCGTCCAAGGGGGAAGTAGTACCCCTCACCTGCCGCCTTGTCTTCGAGTGCCTTGGTCCATCGGCTTAGGACGCACATGCGGCCTTTACCGTCTTCAGGAGAGCTGGCGTTGAGTCCGATATCGCCGAATAGGGTCGAGCAGCACGGTCACTTCGCTGTACGTCGTGTCGATATCGGCAATGTGGAGTGGTGTGGAGGGGGTGGCGGATGCATCGCTGCAGGAGAAGCGGAGGGCATCAGGGTCAAAGTCGACGGCGACGGGGTCGACATCTTGTGCGGCAACGAATGATGCCGAGGTCAGGAGTACTGACAGTTTGAGGAGCATGTTTGTAATTTGTGTAGTGTTCTACGACAATTATCTGCTATGGCTCTCTTCAGTTGTAGTTGTTGGGGTTGATTATTGATTGTTATTATTGTTGCTAATTCTTCGCTGTATGATGTGGTCATAAGAGGAGAATTAATGCGAGCATGGCCGACATGCAAGCCTGAATTGAAGCACACAGACAGCAGACAGCAACCAAAGGCCACACAGAAGCAGGCCTGTGCCTCTTTTTTGCAGAATCGTGAACAAATGGATGACCTGTGTATGAATTCCCATGTGAAAATGGTCTTTGGCATACGTCGATGTGACAGTGGGGTCATCAAATTGGTGAATTGCTTTTGATAAGGGGCTGTTTGGCGAGTGTCGTAGTGACAAAGGGGTCATATGACTTGCTGAGCTGTGCTGGTTCTTCTCGTCTCTTTATCTTTATGTACACCTTCTCTCTGTTCTTTATCTCAAACTAGAGAAATTCGGAGTTTCAGGCCGAGGACCTCACATGAGCCACTTGCACACCTCAAGAGAAGTATTTAGGTCTACTGCCAAGAGAAGTTTTCAAGCCTAGGACCTCACATTATGAGCCACAAGTATTTCGGTCTTCTACCAAGAGGAGTTTTCAGGCCTAGGACCTCACATGAGCCTCCATGAGCCACTTGCACACCTCAAATGACTACTAAAACCTCAAATGGGTTGTATACTGGAGTCTGATGAAACTGCAAACCATATTTTTGGGGTTGGTCAACAAATCGAGCCTCTTTGAGATGACCAACATCATCGGGATCCTCTTCTTCTTCGTAGTCCTCATAGTCAAAGTCGTAGTCCTTTTCAGACTCGGGGTCGGTAGATCGTAATGGCAGCCTCGAACCAACAGCGACCAGGCGGCCTTGCTACCGAAAGCAAACACACAAAAATATCCCAATCCAAAAGATTCTCAAGTGTTGATTGGGGAATGAGTTTTCGTACTCTCTCTAGTATGAGACAACTACAGCCGGAAAAGAGTGTTCGCTTCGATGATATGGATGCGGATGATTATGATGAAGATATTACGGAAGGTAACAAGAGGTCATCCTGTTGTCTTGTATTTACGTTGACACTGCTGGCAATCACAGTGGCTGCTGCTGTAAGTTTCATTGCGTTTCCTTCCAATACTGCAATCCTCTATTGGAAAGAGCATATGGGCAGTAAATGATGACACAGCTCAGCAGCAGCAGCAGCAGGGACGGGAGCAAGAAATGCTCGAACTTGCAGAACGAATTACTGTAGCATGGGGAGACTTATCGACATCGTCTTGCCTCAAGTTGTGCAGTCAACACATGTGCTGTGTGGAACAAGATGATGAATATTCGTGTAAGAGTGATGTAACGAAGGATTGTGCCGTGTATGCTGGATGTGTAGTGTTGATTGATGATGAATAAGGATATGGTGGGACTGAGCTAGGGTGCCTATACTCTTTTCTGAGGGGAAGGACATGAACATGAATAATATAAGCACTTAAAACCAGTTCGATAAACAAACTCTTACTCTATAGCTATAGTGTTAATAGTTCATCACCTCCACTGTCCGGAGGCAGCAGTATGTGGGCGCATGATGATGATGGCTCTGCCAACAGTAACAGTGATATATTTCGTACTTCATGGCACAATTCTTTGCAGCTATCTCTTTTGGTGATCGAAGAAGGGGGTCTTGAGGTTGTTTGTGAGGTTGTCTGTGAGACTGTTTGTTGAGATTGATCCTCTTCAAAATCAGAGGTCGCCATCATCTCCCCTTTCCAACAGAGTAGGCTGGCATTCCTCTTCCCTACAAGTACCGTCCCGAGCCATTCTTCTCCCGTCATATCACATTCAACACTCGCACGCCAGCCATCTCCTTCCACCATTTCCACACGGCATCATAAGTACTCCTAATAGAATTCCTCCTTGATATAAAAGCTTTTTGTTTGGTGAAAGGTAAGATGCTATCCCTCGCCTCATCAAGCGTAATATCGTGGAGTAGATATGCAATGAGACGACTCTGTTACTACCTCTCTATCCTGCCTATTCTTTTCTTTGAGCCATGCACACTCTATAGATCGGAGAAGAACTCTTCATTAGATGTCTTGAATATATTCTCCCTCTTCTTAGGCTTCTTGCCCCCTTCATCAGAATCATCCGAATCACTATCGTCATCTTCACTGCCATCTTCGTCCATATCCTCATCCTCGTCCATATCCTCCCAATCATCTTCACTATCCTCCCCGCCTCCTTTTGCCACTCCAACTGCCATTTTGATTGCATCGTCATTATCTGTGTCATCCTCGTCTTCGTCATCGTCGTCATTATCATCTTCGTTTAAGAATGAAGCATCCTACACAAAAGAAACAAATTATTGAAAGAGAGACACACGTTAGATGAGCAAAATACACAATTACAACCACATAATTCTCCCTATTACAACCCCCTCCAAACTCACCCAAAGTCGAATGTACTCATCATGACTAACACTCCCCACCATCTTTCTACCAGCACTCCATCCCAACGCCTCCACCGGAAATCCATCATGACCACCCAACACTCCCAACAGACTATTCGGCAGCAATTGCACTGCACGAACCAAACCATCTGAACTACCTGTCAATACTGTATCCTCGTCAATTTTCAATATAGCATCTATTGATTGAGGATGGCCAGGATAACGATCAGATACGTCACACCAAATATCTTTTGAGAAGAGGGAGAGTATTCCCTCTTGTGTCCCACATACTAACTTGGAAGACTTTTTGATGAATGTACAAGAGAGCAATTCGTCTTCTTGATTCTCTGATTGAGTATATCCATGAGTTTCCCACGTAG
Source organism: Skeletonema costatum (assembly GCA_018806925.1). Taxonomy (NCBI): domain Eukaryota; phylum Bacillariophyta; class Thalassiosirophyceae; order Thalassiosirales; family Thalassiosiraceae; genus Skeletonema; species Skeletonema costatum. The sequence continues at coordinate 7,979 of JAHBBA010000042.1, read as the reverse complement.
GCTTCTTCTTTTGTTGCTGTTGTTGCTGTTGTGGTTGATTATTCTGCGTAGGATCCCAATTTGGATCGACATCCGGCAATACAATCGATTTTGAACCACCCTTTTGCTTGACATATCTCATATCAAACACTGACAACTTTCCATCCGCACAGGTAGCCAATAGTGATGTTCCATCATGGTTGGATGTAAAATCAGTAATGTAATCATGATTGATCTTCCATTGTTGAACGCATCCCTGTGGCGGTTTCATTAGGTTATCAAATGGATTGCCATTACTTGCATTTTGTGAGGCACACATTCGGGTATCCCAAAGTCGAACAGTGCCAACGTCATCTCCAGTAGCCAAGACTGGTCCACACGGTGAATTGTACGGCAATTGATATAGCTTATTGATTCCTACATTGTGTGCATTTTCAATCGACCATAGAATCGCTGGCGATGACGTCACATCCTCTGAGTTGTCGTCGAGAAGGCTGCAGGCGAGTTCTGAATCGAGGCATCGCAGCGAGCCGCCGTTGCAAACTGAGTACAGGAATTCTCCTCCTCCAGAAGTTGTTGGATCTGCTGACTGTTCCATTGCTGCTGATGATTCTGCCGATGAAGAGTTTGTAGCGCCAGAAAAAAGAACATCGCGACAGCTTGGTCCCTGCGTGGCCTTCTTGCTCGGCGATGCGGCAGTGGCTGATGATCTCGATACTGCAGATATTGCAGTAGTCTGCTTGGCCACGTAAATTGTTGATAAAATCGTGTCGTCCGCTTCCTCATCTTCGTTGTCATCGCTGTCCATGTGATGGTCGCCGCCGCCGCCGCCATGAATGCCGCTCTGCTTTTTGACGAGCAAATCGTGAACTTCCACCGTCCCGTCGACCAGGCCTGCCGCTACGATATCTTTCTGCGGATGGAACGAGATGCATAGCGGCTGAGCTGAGCATTCGATTGGTTTCAGAGGGGTTGCCATGTTGATTTTGAATCAACGATTCTCTTGCTTCTGGTGAGCATCAAATGCATCGCATCGTCTTTTTGTTTTTGTGGGCGGAAAGTTCACGTCCTGTCCGCCTGCCAGTCAGCCCTTTCATTCTCCTACTAGAGCTCCTATTACTATCCTCTTTGGCTCAAAACGCAGCAAAACCTTCATCCGAGATCATATGTATCTACCGTTGCATCTTACATAGATGTCCATAGCTTAATGATTGATGATAACAACTTATCAAGTGCACACAGTAGATAACCCTATAACGCTAAAAGCAAACTAGACAATTTATTGATATCTTGATCATATCGGATTCTCAATGCGGAACTCTCATGAAGTTCAGTGCCCCTATAAGTATAGTAGGTGTGTTTGCCTATCGAAGTCGAGCATGAAATACTGGTGAGGAGCTGTTTGGCTGCTCTAATCCTTCTGAGCCTGATAGAAAGTGCTCGGGTTGAGTAGCTGCTCAACTGAAGCTCATTTGGAAGGACGCAGGCTAGGGTTATTTTAGGGGATAATAATTCTTTTTTGTCGATCCCGCTAAAAATTTCGGAGAAAAGAACCCCACCCACTTTTCAGAAAGAATGGCTGCTCAACCAGAAGTAATGGTGCACGTTAGTTACACCTATCCACAGCGAAAGGCGCTACATACCCTGTAACCAAAAACAAAACAATAGCTGTGATAGAGAAACAATTGCAGCAAACAATAGATAGTGACGACTGTCTTATGACAAATAATTATTATCATCTCATCCCAAGATGTGTAGTAGACGTCCAAACATACTTCGGCGCCTCTCCAGCCGTGCTACCAAGGATTAGCAGCGTTCTTCTCGTCCGGCAAGAAGGACGAAAAACTCATTTGCTCTCCCAGCCACAACAATGAGAAACAAAAGACGTTTGATAACTCCACAGAGAGCCACCAGCAACACACGATCTACTTCAACCCAGTCGTCTCTTTTCGTAAGCTTCATCAGTTTTGCGGCCATCGCATTCTATGCTGGAGTCGTCATCCGTATCTTGATGCTATCCAATTCTGCAACTCAACTCAACGGCTCCACGCAGACAAGGAATCTTAGCCTTAGCGTTGCAACGGATTGGAAGACGTAAAGCAGCTTCCTCCGCCTACCGTGATTCCAGGAAAAGAAGTGCCTCCCACGACGTACACTTTCCAGCATTTCCCTGTAGAGGGCTCACGCACAAACTATGATCTACATCTGCCCCGGTTGGATGAGCTTGATGGTGCGGTCAGCATGACAACAAATGTGGATGATTCTTCAGATGATAGTAGCGATGATAGCAGCGATGACGAGGAGGACGACATCGATGATCTCATGGAAGGCCTTCATCTTCCAGCAGGACAACATCTTCTAGTTGATATCAAGAACGTCGATCCAATCTTCCTCAACTCCGAAGAACGTTTGGCTGAAGCCATGATTCAATTGGTAGATGAGTCCAAGCTCACTCTATTGTCATACCATTGCCAGTAAGTTTATTATTTGCTTTCATAGAAGATGCTCATATGTTCAATTGATTGATATGGAAATGGACGACACGTGAAGTGCTAACAACTATCATACTTACCTCACACACGCCCTCTCTCTCTATTATAGCGGCTTGATCCCCGTTGGAGTGAGCTGTGCTGGAGTCTTACTCGAGTCCCACGTAGCTTTCCATACGTGGCCTACAGAAGGTGTGATTGCCATGGATCTATTCACATGCGGCAGCGGCAAGCTCATCCCAACGCTACCAAGCATCCAGCAGCTGTTTGGAGTGAAGGCAGCAAATGAAGATGCGGATGATCCAATGATGATGTGGAGTCACAAGCTACGTGGATTCCGCAAGGGATTTGTGCCTGGTTACAACTTTGAGCTGAATCCTTTGGACGCCGACTTGGGATCTGAAATACTTGCCTCCCATGACTATGATATCAAGAAGCCTCTCGTATCTGCCGCCGAGACTGATTTTCAGATGGTAGACGTCTACGAGGTATTGGACCCTAAACAACGTAGACTCAGTGACTACTACAAGTCTCTTGAGGATGATGGAAGCTACGAGAGCCTGCACCCTGAGTTCTTTGCTCCTGACCATATCCTACTCCTGGACGGTAGAATCCAAAGCACACGTTATGGAGATGCTCCATACCACGAGAGCATTGTTCATCCTGCGATGATTACCCATCCTAACCCAAAGAGAGTGGCAGTCATAGGGGGCGGCGAAGGTGCCACTGTACGTGAGATCCTCAAGCATTCCACTCTCGAGAAGGTAGTCATGATTGAGATTGATGAAGGTGTGGTGAACTTGAGTACCAAGTATCTACCCGAATGGCAGGACTGCTCAAGCATTGCCCATCACGACGGATGTGCCGAGTGGTGCTTTGACGATGAGAGAGCTGACTTGCGTGTGGAGGATGCTTTAGCTTACTTCAATGATAACTTTGGATCTTCTTCTAGTATCTCCAAATCTGTAGATGAGCATGATGAGACTGATGAGCAGGATCAGTTTGATGTGTTGATTATGGACTGCTTGGACCCCAACGATGACCATCCCTTTGCCAAGGTGCTCTACACGGATGATGGCTATGTCACTTCATTGTATGATGCATTGACAGAGGATGGTATTCTTGTCGTGCAAGTTGGGGAAGCCTCTGAAATTGATGATCCAGCAGACGAGAATGGCAGCTTTGAGAATAGGTCTACAATGATAAAGATGCTGGATGAAATCGGATTCAAGAGGTGAGTTGATATCATAATGTTATGATATTACCTCAGCTTCATTGTCTTGTGCACAGCTTCGATGCTGCGATAGATAGGTGTTTCTAACTGATCACTGCTCTCTCCTACTTCTATTCTTATCAAAGCATCCATATCTACGAAGAGCCCCACTGTGAGTTTGGCGCTCCATGGACCACTCTCATTGCCTTCAAGGATGTGGACACTCGCAAGAGGTGGTATCGAAGCTCCGCTGCGGTCGAACTCGATTTGAGCCGTCGCATTCTACTGACCAAGGATGGCAAGACTTCTCTTCGCTACTTCGATGGGGCAACGATGAAGAGCTACCAAATGCCTTCAAGAGCGTTTGAAGATAACTACTGTCATCAGCAGGACAAGCCTGAAGAATGTGCTGAGAAGGTACGCTTTGGAAATGGTGAGGAGGTCAATGTATCTTCAGCTTACAGTCCAGTGTTTGAGAGGCACTTTGCCTAAGTAAGCTTTAGCCAATGTTGATGATTTGTGAATAGGATTCAGATGGCGTAGGTACTTGTATATAGTATTTGTAATGATTTAACTAAGAATGAGTAAGAATGTTGCAGGTTGCGGGGAGACGATTTTGTTGTCATTATTTGTCTTACAAAGTTTTAATCTAATACTCTTATCAAACATATGTTGGTGTTATATATTGTGCATCACGTTGGTCTATTTCGGCTCATAGTGAATAGTCGTCACTCCAATTAGTAGCATACTATGAGCGTTGCTTGCTACATAGACACATTTGCTATGGAGGCTCGATAGGAGAATAGTCCATCCACCCCCTCTCTAAACAAAGGATTCCCACCGTCTACAAGATTCATCATGACCTGATGTGTGTCACAATAAAGAAGGAATGCAATCGAGATTGGCTGTCTGATGCGAAGCAGCCTAGACCACGTGACCGGGACTCCAGTGAGAAAGCGGAAAGGCCCCCGTCCGTCAGGCAACAACCCGCGCTCTCTCTGGTGCATCTCATCTATTGTACTTATCCAATCGGTGGAGATCATACCGCGTACACACCGACTGCTCTCCTCCATGGTGCTGCGTCACGCCTTGTTGTTCTTCAGAAACGCCACCGTCATCTGTCAGGATTGTCTGATAATTTCTACTCGTTTGTAACGTATGAGTTCAATGCTTTTTCTAACAACGGGAGCTATGAATTAAAGAGTGGTCTTGTCACTTTTCGTGGACGCAATTTCTGAAGAGGTGTATATACAAGCAGGGGGCACAAAAGCACGGAGACTATACAATTCATGTGCTTTGCATGGACCTTCGAAGTGAATTCGATGGTTTCATGTTTTACGCTCCAAAGTGTAAAATACAGTGCGATGAAACAATTTGAGGAGGGATATATAATGTCATCGACAAAGCAGGGCGATTCGAAGGAGGAAGAGGAACGTACGGAAGAGCGTAGATGGAGAGAATATCTCACACAGCCCAAGGGAAGAGCGACCTTATTTACGGGCCCAACAACTCATGTCCTATTGGTAGCCCGAGGGAGGTGCTATTGATAGCAAAGCACTTCAAAATCATCTGTGTTCAATAGTAAACTGTGAAATAAACACAACAAACGTAACAGAAAGTCGCGATTGCAAGTATGACAACAAGAAACAATCCACATTTTGGCCTCGCTTCTCATCTCATCACTACTTATGCACATGTCAAGCTGTAGAGTTCTCAATTTTTCCTTCGACGGTCGGTTACGCGATCACAACGGCAAGCATTGACTTATTTGCATCACATCACAAAAAAGAATAATGCGCAGAATGTAAACAAAGAATCATGAGAACAATTTTTCACATTATACACAATTACGTCCAAGATGTGTGCTACCATCCGTCCGTGCAGTACTTTTCTAACCAAGGAATGCAATTATTGTCCCTTCCACACGTCAAAGCTCAGACAGGAGTCAAACATTTCGGCCGCCCTCCTGATCATCCTTCGAACAATTCCTGGACCATCATCAACAAGTCTGAATACGAAAAAAGAAGCAAACACAGCAGTTTCCACTTTCATCCACTCTTCCTTCTAGTTAGCATCATACCCTTTGCGGCCATCGCATTCTATGCTGGAGTCACCATCCGTATCTTGATGGTCACCAAGTTAAGAAATAGTCGAAATGGATCAACCACACCGGAATTAAATCTCAATATCAGCCACGGCAAGATGGATTGGAAGAACGAAAAGCAGCTTCCTCCGCCTACCGTGATTCCAGGAAAAGAAGTGCCTTTTACTACATACACATTCAAGCATTTCCCTATAGCTGCAAAAGCAACACGCACTACTTATACTATGCACATTGATCCAACTGTACACAATAAAGAAGTGGAAGGCAAAGCAGACTGCAACAATGATAAAAACAATACAGAAGAAGATGGAGATGGAAGAAACGAAGTAGACGATCTTTATCTTCCAGCAGGACAACATCTTCTAGTTGATATCAAGAACGTCGATCCAATCTTCCTCAACTCCGAAGAGCGTTTGGCTGAAGCCATGATTCAATTGGTAGATGAGTCCAAGCTCACTCTATTGTCCTACCATTGCCAGTAAGTTTATTTGTTGCTTGCATTACAGATGCTCATGTGTCCAAACATGTGATGAGCGGGACAGCATAACAAATGCTAACACCTACTTATCTGCTTAATCTAATCGTCTCTCTCTCTCTCTATTATAGCGGCTTGATCCCCGTTGGAGTGAGCTGTGCTGGAGTCTTACTTGAGTCTCACGTAGCTTTCCATACATGGCCTACAGAAGGTGTGATTTCCATGGATCTATTCACATGCGGCAGCGGCAAGCTCATCCCAACGCTACCAAGTATCCAGAAGCTGTTTGGAGTGAAGGCAGCAAATGAAGATGCGGATGATCCAATGATGATGTGGAGTCACAAGCTACGTGGATTCCGCAAGGGATTTGTGCCAGAGTATAACTCGAGGTTAAATCCTTTGGACGCCGACTTGGGATCTGAAATACTTGGCTTCCATGACTATGATATCAAGAAGCCTCTCGTATCTGCCGCCGAGACTGATTTTCAGATGGTAGACGTCTACGAGGTATTGGACCCTAAACAACGTAGACTCAGTGACTACTACAAGTCTCTTGAGGATGATGGAAGCTATGAGAGCCTGCACCCTGAGTTCTTTGCTCCTGACCATATCCTACTTCTGGATGGGATCATTCAAAGCACACGTTATGGAGATGCTCCATACCACGAGAGCATTGTTCATCCTGCGATGATTACCCATCCTAACCCAAAGAGAGTGGCAGTCATAGGGGGCGGCGAAGGTGCCACTGTACGTGAGATCCTCAAGCATTCCACTCTCGAGAAGGTAGTCATGATTGAGATTGATGAAGGTGTGGTGAACTTGAGTACCAAGTATCTACCCGAATGGCAGGACTGCTCAAGCATTGCCCATCACGACGGATGTGCCGAGTGGTGCTTTGACGATGAGAGAGCTGACTTGCGTGTGGAGGATGCTTTAGCTTACTTCAATGATAACTTTGGATCTTCTTCTAGTATCTCCAAATCTGCAGATGAGCATGATTTACAGGAGCAGTTTGATGTGTTGATTATGGACTGCTTGGACCCGAACGATGACCATCCCTTTGCCAAGGTGCTCTACACGGACGATGGCTATGTCACTTCATTGTATGATGCATTGACAGAGGATGGTATTCTTGTCGTGCAAGTTGGTGAGGCTGTTAACAGTCGCTCGCCTTCAGATGAGAATGGCAGCTTTGAGAATAGGTCTACAATGATCAAGATGCTGGATGAAATCGGATTCAAGAGGTGAGTTGGCTTTGACGAGCCTGGTCTTTTTACACAGCTTCTTCGATGCTGCTGTGTTTCTAACTCCTCAATCTTTCTACTTCGTTCTTGTTTACCAAAGCATCCATATCTACGAAGAGTCCCACTGTGAGTTTGGCGCTCCATGGACCACTCTCATGCCTTCAGGATGTAGAGACTCGCAAGAGGGGTATCGAAGCTCCGCTGCGGTCGAACTCGATTTGAGCCGTCGCATTCTACCGACCAAGGATGGCAAGACTTCTCTTCGCTACTTCGATGGGGCAACGATGAAGAGCTACCAAATGCCTTCAAGAGCGTTTGAAGATAACTACTGTCATCAGCAGGACAAGCCTGAAGAATGTGCTGAGAAGGTACGCTTTGGAATGTTGAGGAGGTCAATGTATCTTCAGCTTACAGTCCAGTGTTTTGAGAGGCCACTTTTGCCTAAGTAAGCTTTAGCCAATGTTGATGATTTGTG